>MJUU01008298.1:183552-244665 GCA_002080025.1 Modiolus philippinarum
TTTTTTTTTGCTACAGGTACCCGTCCTGCCTTTTTTTTTTAATTTGACCATAGCCCCCCCATAAAAATCAAATGGTTGCTCCCTAACAAGTTCAAGACGACACCAGCACCGGTTTGAGCGGAATTCATTGCTAATTTTCGAGCAACGCTACATCCATGCCCTTTTACCTAATGCTCCATGGATGCGGGATCGTCAACAAACATAAACTTAACTGGCAAAGTGTTCTTACAATCGCTGTCATCCATTGCCCGACAAAAAGACAATAGAAGACGATCACAACATTTAAATAACCACGGGGCACTCATCGAGCCAATTGTAAGAAAACGTAGCAAAATAAAATCATGAGATGTGGGCACAATAAACAATATCTAATTAATTGTTCCAATATACTTGTATTCTTAGCTCAGAAAGTTTATTACTTGCCACACAATGAACGTAATATTGTCAATTTTTCATATTTCTATAAATATGGAAAGTCTTGATTTAATTGGAATTTTAAACACAAACACAAACGCGATGAACTTTATTCCTACAGAATGAATTCTCTTTTTATACGACCGCAAAAAAAAATTGTGGTCGTATAATGGTATGGTGCTGTCGTCGTCGTTATCGTCTGTAGACACTTTTGTTTTTTATCAATAACTCAAGTTCCAGTAAATCAATCTTTCTAAAATGTCAACACAATGTTTCTTGACACAAAAGGAAGGCTAGAATTGGTTTTGGGTTTTGTGGCCCCTCCTGTTTCTAAAAAGGGGCCAAAAAGGGCAAAATTTGGTGTTTTCACATAATTGACTGTAGAATGTTTATTATTTATTGGATTTTGATGGGGTTTCTTTCAGTGTACTCCTTAGGAAATTTCCAATCTGCAGTATGCTAACTGATTTCATGTAGCCCAAAAGGTGCGAATTTCAAAAATTGTAATAAATTTTTTTTTAAATTAAGTCAGATTTTGATGCGGGTTTTTGCAATGGAATCCTTACGAAAAATTAACTAGCTCTGCACTATCAGATTTTTGATAACTTGTTTTCTTTCCAGCTATGAGGGGCCCAACGGGGCCAAAATTGCAAACATGCGGATAACCTAAAATTCTTATTTTTCATCAGATTTTGATGGGATTTTTTTCTTTGGATTCCTCTCATTGTTAGCTTTCAGTAGTATGCCAACGGATTTAACGTAGCTCTTACCATTTCCGAGCTATAAGGGGTCAAAGGGGCCAAAATTGCAATTATCAGAAATATGAGAAATCTTTATTTTCATCAGATTTTGATGGGATTTTTTCCCTTGGATTATTCCCATTGTAAGCTTTCAGTAGTATAGCAATATATTTTGCATAGCTTTTGGGGTTTCCAAGGGGTCAAAAGGGTCAAATTGCAATATTTCTGAATATGTGAAATCTTTATTTTTTTGGGATTTCATTCTGAGTTTTTTTTCGGATTTCACTTGATGTAAGCTTTTAGTTGGTAGTCAACAGATTTTTCTTAGCTCTTACGATATCCTAATAATAAGGGATTAAGGGATTAAAAGGGGTAATTTGATTTTCACTAGTTTGTGCCCAGTTAATTTGTGTCTAGGTCCTTATTGTGTCCAGCAAATTACTGTGTCCTATTCATTTTAGTTTACACTTGTTCAAATTTCAGTGGTCGACATGCTGCGGTCGTATCATGCTGCGCTCGGCGTAGCCCTTTATTTCTCTTGTATGTAATACAGCTACATGTATTTGAAATCTTGCCTTTCTTAAGTTAGGAAAATCCTAAATATCTATCAATCTTTGACAGAACATCCGCATTGACTGTATACACTGCTAGCTAAAACACATACCCACCAGTATGTTTAGCATACATCTGATTTTGCTTTTGTTTTGAATTTCCTTCATGTAAGAGATCAATTGGCCCAGTAGTTTCAGAGGATATAGCCATCAGAGGAGAAGATCTTTGAATGTGTTTTCCAATAGGGTCAAATGTCAAAACTATGATCCCGCTGGCGGCCATCTTGGATATAGCGCGTACCTGAAAAACAACTTTTTGGAAGTGCCATCAAAGGACTATTGTGGCCAAGCTTGGTTTCAATTGGTCCAGTACTTTCAGAGGAAAAGATCTATGAATAAAAAAGTTTAAGCCGGACGGACGGCGGACGGTCAACGGACAAAAAGTGATAATAAAAGCTCACCCTGGCTTTAGCCAGGTGAGCTGAAACTGAACCAAAAAAAAATGTGGAAGGTATATTTCAAGTTTCCTCTAGAGCTGTTCTTCAATCTTGTCTTCCAATAATTTAAGAAATATATTTGAGAGTCAAATTGTTTTTCAGGCATTTTGTAAAAAGCCCCATGATTTTTTCAGGCATTTTGTAAATGCCTAGGAAATTTAGTCATTTCATATAATGCCTAAAACAGCTAGGCATTTTGCAAGTTGCCTAAATTTTTTAGTCATTCTATAAATTGCATGAATTATGAAATTGCCTGTAATATATACAGATTTTTTCTAAAGTATGCAGATATGCAGTTTATTTGAAGCCACTAGTCACTCAATCAACTCATTCAAAATTTTACAGTTTCTCTGAAATCATCAGAACCTTATAAAATGTGCAAAGAATTGTAGTTTCTTTACAGCCACCAGTAATTCCATCCAATAAACTGAACACAGAATTCTGCACTTTTCAAAAGGCATCAGACAGCCTGAATTAATACACACTTTCTGTAAAGCTATCAGAGACTCTCGATTAATGGTGAAGAACTGCACAGATTTTGTAAATCATTAGCCAGTCTCTATACAACCTACAATGTTGAAGTTATGGTAATAATTTATCAATTTTAAAATTCATGTATTCAGCCTCAATTTTGCTCAAACTATAACCCTTACCCTTTACCTGGTTATACCCATAACTCTTTTCCTGATTATAAATCTAGCCATTTCTCTGATTTTAACTATAACGTCTTCCTTGACTTTAATACTAATCGTTTCGCTGACTATAATTCTAACCCTTTCCATGATTTTAACCATAACGCCTTCCTTAATTGACTATAATCGTAATCGTTTCTAACCCTTTCCATGATTTTCCTTTTGACACTTTCCCCAATGGTTCCATTACTTAACCATTTGAATTTTCCATACTATTCATCAGAAACATGGTAAAAAGGATCTCTGCAATGAAAAATTAAGGGAGTGTCTGATGAAAATTCTGCGCAGCCAATGACCAAGATTCTATGCATTTTTAAAAGGCATCTTTTGATATTCTGTAAAATTCTACACACAACTTGAAATAAGTTTCTGGCGACAATTCTGTACAATTATGTGCATCATATGGAGATTTTGTGCAATTCTATGCACAATTTTAAAGGAGTTTCTGACGAAGATTTCGTGTAATGATGTGCAATTTTAAAAGAGCATCTTATGGCAATTCTGTGCAGTTTTATGCACAGTTTTAAGGGTGTTCCTGATGGAGATTCTGTGGTTCCCCGAATGCAGCTTCATGGACGTGTCTGGTGGAGATTCTATTAAATTCCACACAAAAATTAAAATAGGATTCTGGGTAGAATTTGAAAGGCAAATGTCTGGTGGAGATTATGATATTCTGTGCAGTCATACACAGAATTCAAAGGGAGTGGGGCGAGTGGCTGGTGGATATTGTGAGCAATTGTGTGCAACTTCTAAGTTTAATTGCTTCACGTTTGGTACATGTCCATAGCGAACCGTTGTTTTGACCACAATCTACTCAATATTGTATAACATATGGTCAGTCACTTACATTCCCTCTATATGTAATGTCGATTACGTTATTTTACTAGCAGAATATTTAATTTACGTTTATCATCATTTAGTTTACTTAGTAAGAAGTCAACAATGTACTCAGAAGTTGAAGGACAGGTCAGTGATGACGTATTGACTACCCCTTTTAATTAATGGCGTACAATTCCATAATCATTTCAATATTATTACATTCATTCTAAAGGACAACATTCTGAAACGAACCGAACGAATTGATACTCAAACGTCAAGGGCCCATTTTCAATACTTTCAGCAGAGAAGATTTATGAATATTGATGATGGCCGTTTGTCGATAACATTGTTTGCCTTGGTCAATAAAAACATGTATATAAATACATGTAAGGCTGATGACCCCAATTTCAGTCAAATTAGTGGTCTGACGTAAACAGCAACAAAATCAATTTTGTTATTAACAGTTATTTCACATCCATTAAGGCGAATAAAATCATATTTACATCCCTCCATTTACCTTTCGAAAAAAATGGCAAAATTCAAAGGTATTAAATTTCGAAAAAAAAAGTAATGAACAAATTCAATTGAAACAAAATATGTATAATGTGGTTTATTATTTCGCTAAACTTACGTACTTACAGATTCTATATCATTATATCTAAATGATATAATCTGCAACAAGATTAAGTTATTGATAAAGGGATTAGATACATATAACTAAATAGCGAAGTGACATTCCATCATATATTAGCAGAAAATCCAAAGCATACAAAGCACTAGTAAGACCTAAGCTCGAATACAGTTGTAGCGTCTGGGATCCACACACTAAAGACTCGTAACAGCAAATGGAAATGGTTCAGAGACGTGCAGCTCGCTTTGTATGTAACAAGTACCATAATACAAGCAGTGTAACAAGTATGATTGACACTCTCCAATGGCCTACATTAGCTGAGCGCCGTTTAAAAACCAGACTAGTCATTGTCAATTGCCTTATAGGTATTCCATCAGATCCTCTCATCCTCACAGACAGAAGAATAAGACAATCTCACAATCAAACCTTTAGACACATACAGACATCAAAAGATACATACAAATGGTCATTTTTTCCTCATACCATAGTACAATGGAACAATCTACCACCAAACATCATCCAATGCACAACAGTTGACAGTTTCAGAGACCAGCTTACTCCGGCTGTTGTCTGTCCAAACATATTTTTCTGATTTTAATCACTTCTGTAAATATAGCACATCTGTTATTATTATTATTTGTTTTGGCTTGTAAATAAATACTTATAAATCTTATCACGCATGCGCAAAAATATAGCGTCAAGTAATCCTCAGCAACCTGAAGTTTTAATAGAAATCCAAAGAAGATCCAAAGATGAAGAAGCACTATTTTTTTTTTGTTTTACTTAAACTCATAAAGGACTAGAAGCACTAATGAATAAGCGCTTAGGTGACTAAATAAATACTAACAACAGAGATTTTTTTCACTTTCAAATATAATCAGAGGAACGCTGTAGTGTCCACTGCGTTTTTTAAACACATAAATTACCCAAACAAAGTGTCATCACTCTATATTACACCATCTCCAATGTGTTTTAGTTTTGATATACCCACACTATTTCGATAAAAGTTACTCACACCCAAGTAAAACTGGACAGATCCCATGCTATTTGAGGGGTATATGGTATGTTTCGATTGTTTTTCTAATAATAATAAAATTCCGAAGTTACTGTTAATTTTGATTCTACATATGCGCATTTCGACAACTTATGTTTCTTGAGTGCAAATAAAAATCAAAACATTTGGATATCCGTATACCGAAATATGTGTAAAAGCCGATAGAGAACAACTTGATTACCGAAAAAAAATCTAAATAGTAAAGCCAAAATAAGAACAGAGCTATGCGAGAAGGAAAATTTTGTGAAATGTGTATATAATTAATTATACGTTGAACTTAGTTAAGTATATTTCAATCATGTTAGTCATATTTCAATCATGTTGAACTTAGTTAGGCATATTTCATAACATTAAATATGAATAAAAAGTTTATTAATTTTCGTCTCTATAATGTGAGGAAAATGGTCAAATTTTCATCAAACTAAAACGTGCGACAGCACAAAATAGGGATTCAGCGCATATATTTAATGTGCTTCCTGTATAAAGTAAAGTCATTTACAACTTAGACTTTAAAACTTCAGTTGAATAAGTTGCTTTCTGTAAGTGTGACCATTTTCTGCTATCACTATAATTAGTATATACACTCTTGGTCATAATTATGGAATATTCGTATTTTCTGAGTCAAAATTTGAAGTTTGGTAGCATTATGCACAAATGTGTGTGGATGCAAATATAATATTTTGCTCTAAACATTGTTTTCTAACTGTAAAGTACGATTGTCTCTCATTCTACGAATCTGTCAGACCACTCCTTCAACCTATTCTGAAACCCACTTAATGGTGAAAATAGGACATTTTATGAATCAAGTATTGTGGGTACAAATATTTCCCAAAAATGCAATTTCCGATTCCCATCGTGTACAAGAATAATTTAAGCGATAATTTCAGCGATTTTTAATGGATAGCTTGATTTTTTTAAAACAAAAAGTCCTTCAATATCACGGGTATTCTTAACAAAAAATATTCCATATTTATGACCAAGAGTATATGTCAACGATATTATACAATTATAGTCTGTGTATGAGGTCGATACGATGTTATATCGACCGAGGATGAAATCCGAGGTCGATATGCTTTTGCAGGTCGATAAAACATCGTATCGACCTCATCCACAGACTACAATTGTTGTATTATTAATTTACATGAACACTGAAAAGGACATTTTTATCCTTTGTCTAAATTATCAAATTCAAGATATAAGTGAAATATTTCAAAAATATATTAAAAAAATTAATTAGCACTATAATATAATTACAGTGTGTATGTACATGTAATTGATTCTTGAAAAATACATGAAATAAATCAAACAAGATTATTAACATTCATAGAAACATGCGATATGCATTTCTATTTTTAGTAACATGCGATATAACTTTTTGAAATACTGTTTTCTAGTCAATCTCTAAAAATACAGTGGGTCAAATTTCTCAAAAGATATCAAATTAATAATATTAATCAATAAATATTTGTATTAACTAGGTTGGAACCCCGGGGATTGACACATTGGTCGTCGGAAACTGTTATCGCATCCTTCTCAAGTAAACCCTACTGCTAAAGCCTAAATTTATTTAATTTAGGATGAAAGAAATTGAAAATAACATCTTTGTTATACCGAATTCTAAATTCACAGAAATCTTTCAGCATATAAATGAATATAAAATTTCTGAAATTCTTTAGCAGTCTGGTTAGGCCGGAGAATTGAAAATTTACCAATGAAATGTATATGATTTAACTCTCAACCACACTACGAAAATGTCAAAATGCAGTGTGTTTGGCACATTGCTACTTTTCAATGACAGAACGAATACGAGTAATAGTAAAGGGTCATACTAAGACAACATGGGCGAAATTAAGCAACGTATAACAGTAGACAGTGCATGGAAAGTTTTGATGTAAATACAACTTAATGGAAGTTATTAATTACCAGTCCTATCGACTAATTTTTTTCATTGAATATACAAGGAAGAGTTATGTAAAGCAATGACAAGTTGACTTTGACTTAATTTTCAATATACTTTATTATAAGAACATGTTTTGAATATTCTTCAAGTACGTCTGTCATATAATATATATTCTGTGACAAACTAGAACTGACACAGACTCTTAAATTTGTTACTTTCATATTAAGTATGTCATATCGCAATACTATATGTTAGAAAAGAAAAATATACCCTCCCGTAAAGTACTAGTATACAGCTCTTGAAAGTAAGTACCTTTACTATATGATGATACTGTCAGTAATCAAGATTGTTTAAAAATCGACATATATTTTCAATAGTAAATTTGATACTGAATTGAGTATATTACTTCTATCAGTTTAAGTGGGTTACCGGGACAGTATGGTACATTTTTTACATGTTCTCCAATTTTGCATAGATCAATTTAGTACATAGTCTTTTGTTTGATTTCTGTTATCGGTAACTTTAGAAACGAAAGGAGTTCTCTTGTTTCATGGATAAGTTGTCCGATATCACTAGCTTTGTCCAAAATTTTACTTTTCTATAAATCAAATGACATAAGATATGTAACAAAGTCATCAAAACACTGGGTCAATATATAAAAATAAAAAGAAGTCTCCGATATTATCAGATGCTTAGATGCTTTAGGGTAAGAGCTTTATATATATATTTCTTGCAACTGAAACACAATATTTTTTTCAGATATTAATTTTACTTTATCAAGCAATGTTTATCAATCAGTAATTCTTTCTTTATTTTTAGTCACACTGCTGTTATAGGATTAAATAAATCCAGATCAAATTAGTCTGGATAACTTAATCTATACAAAACAGCTTAAGCACCCGTGTATTCTATGGTACTTAGTGTGGATTAACTTAATCAAAGTATGAACACATTATGGCTTAAATTTACGTTATTTGTTTATCAATGTGAACATACCCATTCCGTTCATACAAAATTACAAAATGTGTAACAAACCATGTGTATATGGTAAGACAATCTCCCCTAATAAGTTTATGACGATTTGATGTGTCTATCCTCTCACCCATGCACATCTAGTTTTGTTCTGTACGATTGCTCTGCCTGTTTCCCATCGACAATAATATCAAGTCATTCTTTCTGAACAAAAAAGATAAAATTCTTAACTTACAAGTCTTTCGTTTTTGTTTTGTACGAATTTTATAGTGTTTCGAACTAATAACATTTGAATTAAATGGGATATTGTATTGAACTTTGTACTTACAGATATTCACACATTCTTTGTGATTTTATGTGTGCTTGAGTGTTGATAATAATATAATTACCGAACAGAATTGTCAACAGCCGATGTTCACGAGGCAAAAAGACAAAAGCAAGTTGAAAAAAAAATGTCGATCGCAATGGTCCTGACTTGGTACAGGCATTTAAAAAAATGGTTGGTTAAACTGGTTTTATGTCGCGCAAAACCTTCCCTTCGGATGAATTTCTGATAATATTAAGATTGACAAGGTTAGATTTTGGTGTTCAATGATGCGAGATGTCATGGAGTTATTACCCTTTTAAACTAACGAAATAGTTAAATTATTGACCCTTTCGACTAAAAACTTTGAAACAAAGGGAAAATAGTCTTTGGAACTTACATTGACACTTAACATCCAAACAAGAATTTTCTGATTTCTTCGAAACCCTCGGTCGAAACCTAGATTTTACCGAAAATAATAGGAGTTTTCTGATAATGCTACATAATTCAGTCCATCACCTATCAATGCATTTCAAAGCATGTGTGAATATTGAATTTAAATTTCTCTAATTCTTACGGTGTTCTCGTCAATTCCATGTCATAGGAGAACAAAATGTTATCCAACAATGTGCACAAACTGTTATCGATGCTTAATTGATTAATTAAAAATTCAATTATGACGTCAAATATGTTTGCCGTTCTTTTAATCTGTATTGTCTTGTTTTGAGAGCGTTGTGAAATTCATGAAACAAGGCTAAGCGAATAGCATGCAGTATTTCTGTACTTTTACTTAAATGACACGTTTAAGTTTTAAGATGTGACATTTTGTATTGTTTAAAGGCATTGTATGCATACATTTGGTTTTTATTTTTGATCATTGAATATAACTAGATTTTTCATATGCATATGATAAAGATGTCCTAAATTCCTTTGTAGGTTACAATATAATGCGACATTAACCCACTCATTACCTCATATCATTAGCGATCAGAGAGAAAAACCTCAACATTTATTACAGAAGTAATAGGTGCAACTCTTGGTGGTACCGAAGTCTTTGACTGTCGACTTCGTTTGTTTGTATAATTTTCTGTAAGGATTATCTTCCCATTAATTTTGACGTTTATTGATGAAAGTAAAAGCTTGATGATGCAATGATCCAAAATATGTACCTAGAATCACACAAATTTTATATGTTTAGGTTTATTCTGTTGGCTCATATCTTTTATTATATGTTTCAGAAACAAGCAGCTAATACCAAATAATATGCAAATACGAACCAACGATTTGGATCAGCGAAGTGTGACTATGATTTTTATCACACACGAGTGAAATGTCTGCGTTATTTCACTTATCGGATCAGTATGACATCCAACATTGCGACAATCATACAGCGATTGACTATAATTTTAATCGTATTGGTTTTGTGTTTTTCAATTTGTTCAGGGCAATATGCAAAATGCGGTGGTCGATTAACAGCTCACAAAGGAGTAATTCAATCTCCAAATTTTCCCGGACCTTTCAAAACACCGGTTTTCTGCGAATGGGTTATACAAGCACCACCACGCCTGAAAATAGTTCTTTATCTAACCCAGTACTATTTAAAAGGATATTTTCATGTTTATGAATTTGATCATTATACAAATAAAGATGAATATATAGGAGAACGAAAGCTAGCAACTGTCAACTGTGAAGATGAGGTTTGGTCAATTGTTGCGCACAAACCCTTCATGGTATTACGATTTGCTGTTCAAGAAATGGGAAATTTACATCTCAGAGTTTTGGATCATTTAATAGACGTATACGGATTTAATATTACATACGAGCTAGTTAGTAAACAATACATGGACTCTAAATGGACATGTTCTGCGTTTGATTGTTCTTATCTTGGTAACTGTCTTGCTAGCAGTGATTTTTCCGAGTACAAATGCCATTGTTTTCCTGAATTCTTTGGAGATGTTTGCCAGTACGGACCCCATTGTAATCCGATGATTAACAAAAACATGTGCCAAAATAATGGAAGTTGCAGGTAAGAATTTGTTTATTTTATGTTTGCTTTTATTGTTCAAGTATATTTATCTCTGATTATAATTTTGTTGTCGCCATGCTATATATCAATGCTTTTTTGAGAAATGTCAAATACCTTAAATGGCCTCCGTAAATGATTATTTACCGCAATTTTTGCGCCTGTCCCAATTCAGGAATATGTTGGTGATTGACTTATAAAATTTTAGTTTCTTGATATTTGGGTTATTGGATGTGGTTTGTTTCCATTGATTTGTCCACTTTTTTTTATCCTTTTCGGGCCATTTAGGGCTTGCTATTTTGTGTGGGGTCCCTCACTGTGTTGAAGACCGTACGGTGACCCCTAGATGCTTTGTTTTGGGTCGTTTTAACCAGGATATGGGATGTTGTCTCCTTGGCTTTTACCCCATTTGCTTTCTTTTTCATATTCTCCATGCACAAGAGTAAGCAGTTTTGATTATATAAATTAACTGTTTCGAAAATGGAATGGTATGATGTTTTCATCGGCTTAAATCAATCTCCTTCATCTTATTTATCCAAAATAGCTTGAAATAAAGGATACTACAAATACTTCCACATCGACCGCGGGCCTTGACCTTCATCTTGAAATTGACAACAGAGGTACATTACAAACTAGGTAGTATGACAAACGCGATGACTTCACTTTTCCAATAGTCAACTTCCCTTTTCTTTGTGGCAACATTCCAAAAGCACCAGCATATGGAGTTTACATCTCACAACTCATTCGCTAATCAAGGGCTTGTGGTCATTACAGTGACTTCCTTGATAGAGCCCAGTTACTTACAAAAAGTCTACTTAAGCAAGGGTACGGTACCAAAAACTTAAAGTCATCACTACAGAAGTTTTACTGCCGAAATCACGATCTTATGAACGCTACGGGATATTTGTTTCCAAGATGACAACATATCTTTCCCTCTACAACTTAAGTTTGTTTTTTCTCTATCGGATTAGACTTTACTACCAGAATTGACATGTTCGACAAGGCGGGTGTCTTATAAGAAGCAAGAGATGCTTACTCTACCGGTACACCTGATCTGACCCATGGTTTTTATAGAGTCCGTGTTGTTCATCTGTATGTGTGTCTTCATTTTTCCTTTTTTGTCCCGTATTCAAGTGGTGTCCTTGTTTCTTAGTGTTTCCGATGTTGCCTTTGTCCACGGATTGTTCGTTCTTTTGACTGACGGTTCGGTTCACTTATTTTACAATTACCTGTAATTCTAGGATTGGTGTTTTGTCTCTTTCCTGTGTGCAATTTAAAAGGCTGGTGTACTTGTTCAACCTGATGTGGTCATATCAAAAGCTGGATTTGTTTTTGATTGTTACGCAACCTCGTATTTTGTAATCGTAAGTGATTTAGATCTGCAAAGACAAATGTACTGAGTATCTACCTAGTGGAGTGTTCTATCTTTTTCTAATCTATGAAATAAGTACTGTAACATTTCTTGCAAAGTCATCTGTCCATTCTACTAAAAAATATTTTAGGTTACTAGTTTTTATCAGCTGTTACACCCTTTTTGACTCGTCAATTGTTACATTTGCACAAATAATACTTATATAGCCTTATCCAGAATAAACACTGTCTTTGATAATTGTCAAACGCACATTAGATGGGATTTTCCCCATTTAATGCACCAACTTTTAATCTGCTTTTATAGGCTAAAGAGTTTAATTAATTTCAAAGTTTTATTAAAATCTGGAGCTTAAGGAGTGTGAACCAACTTTATGTAACCCTATATCCGGCACTTTTACTACTAAAGAGGTGAAAATTATCAAAAAGCAAAAACATATTGTATAGTTTTTTTTCTTCTTTGATAATTTTCACCTCTATAAGTCTTCGAAAAAACGTTCTAGTATTGATATATTAAATGTATAACTTTTCGTCAACTCTCACGGCTTAAGAGCAATAAAACCCAAACTGCTTTGAATTGTGATCGTTTTGTATTTTTAATGAAGAATTAAATTTACATTCAAAATAAATCGAAAAATAATTATATTGACAAATTTATTCTAACATATTCATTTGCTAATCTTTTTGCACACTTGGAGGAAATAAAAACCAATTTTGAATGAATTAGGCGCTATAAATTGTAAATAACTGATTTATTTTTTCCTCAATTAAACTGGAATGATGCTAAAATAACCTGCTGTCATATTAAAAAATCTGAAGTCTTTCTACACTTCATCAAAACATTAGAGTACTGAGGGGCTGAACTGTTTTTTCTTCATAAAGATTTAAATTTCAGCAGACAGGACTACTATTGTACACAACAATACAGTGTTCGTGTCCTTGTTGATCCTCATAACCTGATTTCAAACCAAAGTGATTGAAATGCAGAAACGTAAATTAAACCAAAAAGGTTAACATAGTGGTGACACATATATTATACTAACTGACAAGTATAAAAATGTGTCTCCGCAAATGTGAATTCTATGTAGGCCAGTCATAGAAAGATGATCAATTCTTTTAGTACCAACAGTGGGAGCACAAAAAATATCTTTTTATCTGTGAATACGAATATTTGATATGGTACAGACGTAAGCTTCAACAAGACAACAAAAGAGGGTCATAATCGACATTGATCACCTCAATACCTGTTTGAAACATAAAAGGAAGCAACTATTTGATTTTTTTATGGGGAGGCGGAGGGCAAGGAAGGAACATCTGATTCTGAATATTTTTTATGCAATCTTTGAGCCTGACAATTTTTTTTTCTCACTGGAGGCAGTCCTGTCGTTTTTTTTTTTTGGTCCAAGACAGAAATTTTGGTAAATATATGTCATTCTGGTTACTTTTTGAGCTTCCTTCTTTCCTGGTGAGTTTTTTTTTAGCTCACCTGGCTTAAAGGCCATGTGAGCTATTGCCATCACTTGGCGTCCGTCGGCGTCCGTCCTTCGTCCGTCCGTCCGTCGTAAACTTTTTCAAAAATCTTCTCCTCTGAAACCACTAGGCCAATTTTAATCAAACTTGGTCTGAATCATTACCAGGGTATCTAAATGATTAGTCCGAGGACCAAACAACATGGCTGCCGTGACTAAAAATAGCACATAGGGGTAAATTGCTGTTTTTGGCAAATAACTCGAAAACCGTTACAGATATCAAAAATCTGACATGTGTAAAAGTGATCAGCATGGTAAGATCTACCTCTGATGACCAGTTTTGGAGTTATTGCCCTTTTTCCGGAAATTTTTCAAAATTTTAATGTTTTTAATAGACCATTTGCCAATTCAAGCGGAATTCCCGAATTTGACCTTGCGATTTACAAACTTGGGCAAAGGGAAGCAACTCTAGACCGGACAAACACGGGTAGTTTCCAACGTAAACTAACCAAAATGTAAAAATTATTTTCTCTTGACCTGCACGGATTCCAAGCTTCATCTTTGGTGAGATTTATCAAAATAATATATCCTTTTATGTGCCTGTTTGTTTTTTTTTTATATCCCAATAGATCTCATGAGCCAGAATGCTGATTTATAAGGGTTTCTTCGGTAAATGTGACAACCTGTCCGGTGTCACGTGACGTTGATTGAGTAATAATTTTAAAGAACGGAACCAAAGTCGGTAATTGGCAAATCACCTATTTTTTCTCAAAGAAACTATAGCAGATAGAGGTCTACTTCAAATTGCAAAGATGTTTAGCATATCAAGACCTACTTGTAGGAGTTACTGCCCTTTTTTCACAGAATTTTTAAAATTTTCATATTTTTTGTCTTTTATTTCCAAAACTAAAGAATATGAAGGTTAAGTGTAAATTGATAAAATGTTTGCCATGCTGTGGTGACTTCAAAAGTGGTGTTTAAAATCGTTCAATGACCGACATTTCAAAATGGCTGCAAAAAAAAGACGGGAAAATTCAACATTGTTAGATTTCAATGAAATTTGGTTTCCAAATAGATATTGATGTTGCGACTTCAAAACCAGTGTTGAAAATTTTTTGTTGACCGCCATTTTCAAAATGGCTGCCAAGAAAGGCGGGAAAATTCAACATTGTCCGATTTCAATGAAATTTGGTTTCCAAATAGGTATTGATGTTTCAACTTCAAAACCGATATTAAAAATTGTTTGTTGAATGCCATTTTCAAAATGGCCACTTAAAAAGGCGGGAAAATTCAACATGATTATGATTTCAATGAAATTTGGTTTCCAAATAGATATTGATGTTGCGACTTCAAAAACTGATGTTGAAAATTGGTCGTTGAAAGCCATTTTCAAAATGGCTGCCAAAAAAGGCGGGAAAATTGAACATTGTCCAATTTCAATGAAATTTGGTTTCCAAATAGATATTGATGTAGGGATAACAAACAACGGCGGTAGAATACCGAAGGAACAAGGGAAGCGATGACTACAAAAATCGAAGTCCAAAGACATGGCAAAAACGGTAACAGATAAAACAAAGACAAAACAAGGACGTGTTTCTTCACAATATGAGAAATAATTTTTAAACAAGATTATAAAGGGGAACCCATGCCAAAATGGAAAGGGGAACTTTGAATGTTTTGATTTCAGCAATATGTATTATCTGAATTACAAGGGGAACCCCTGCCCAATTTTTTTTGTATGATGGTCTGAAATGGGTTGTAATGGATAGTGGGGATTTAAATTACCATGGAAACTGCTGAGTTTACTTGCCCAATTGGAATTATACTTGGTGACAACTTTCCATTATCGGTACCTATCGAAGAATGTTTCTGGTAAGTCCACGTGTATTCCAAGGTGGACGCCAGCGGGGGAGTTTATAATTATTTTATTTGCTCATAAACAAAAAGGATAAGACACAAGTTTTTCCAACTTATTAAGTCTTCTCCTTATATAATAACAATATTGATTTTTATATAAATATAGAAAGCATGCACAGATACATATGTTTTAAGTAAGACTTAAAAAAAGAGAGAAAAAAAGTATTACATAGTACAGTCAAAATAGTAAAAGATCAAAACTTGTTTATAAACAGTTTTATGAGTGAATGGATTGATTCAGATGTCTCTTAATTACAGTATACTATACAATGAGGAATCTCTTTGATGACTTTATAAATTTATACACCTGTCTGAAGATACCACAATTTTCATCATAGCTTAATTGAGAACTACCACATGTTACTAGTAGTAAATTAATAGGAACATTAAGTTGTCTTAAATATAATAACAATTCGTTTCGAGAATTATCATACAGTTTGCATTGAAAGAAAAAATGTTGTGCATCCTCACAAGGAGCACCACATGCACAAGATGCATTAGCAATAATATTGACTCTAAACAAATCATAATTTAAGAATGAAGCATGACATCGAATCGGAGTTAAAATCACATTTAATTTTCTAGGACCATAAGAGTAATATTTCGGAGGGATAGTGTCTCGAGTATTAAATTTCCTTTTCAAGGCTGTACGGAATTTAGCAATGTTATCTAAATTTCGGAGAGATAGGTCAAGTTTATTCCACTCTCTAACAGTAGACGGAACGAATGACAATTCAGTCACAGAAAGTTGACAAAATGGAATTATTAAATCATTTCTATTTCTCAAAGGATAAACGGTTGTACTTTGTATAGTAGGAGGGATAAGATTAAATAGATAGCTTGGAGCTCTGTTATTGAAAATATTGTAAAATAAACGCAATTTCCTTTGCTTGCGTCTACTAATCAGACTTTCCCAACCAGTTTCTAGATACAGATATTCAGTTTTTGTAAATATTGGTAATCCAGTAACAATTCAAGCAGCCTCTAACTGAAGTTTTTCTATTCTATCTGAATTTAAAATTCCACAATTATCCCATACTTCACAGGCATATTCGAAAAGAGGACGTATATAAGTAAGATATATTTTCTCAAGATTTTCCCTACCAAGGCTATATTTAAGTTTTCTTAACATCCCTAAGTGCTGAGAAATACTTCTAGCTATATTTTCAATATGAACATTCCATTTCCCATCACTCGAAAAGGTAACTCCTAAATGTTTATGACTAGATGATAAAGATATTGATTGGTTATTAAATCTAAAATCAAATAGATCCGTTTCGTCTAAATTAGAAAATATCATTATATCCGTTTTATCTAAATTAAACGACATTTTCCATTTCTCTGACCATTGATTTAATTTGACTAAATCTTGATTTATTACTAAATTTATTTCGTTAACATCCGAACTTGAATAACCTAAGGAAGTATCATCAGCAAACAATCGACTAAGAGATGTAAGACTTTCTCCAATATCATTAATATAGATTAAAAATAAAAGAGGTCCTAAAACTGATCCTTGTGGCACTCCAGCAGATACAGAATAAAAGGATGAGAAAGAATTTTTCATTACAACTCTTTGTTTTCTATCATGTAAATAATCCTGAAACCAAACAAGTGAATTATCAGCTATTCCATATTTTTCCATTTTATGTATTAACCCTTTATGCCAAACCTTATCGAAAGCTTTTGAAAAATCACAAAATACAAAACAACTGAATTCTTTTTTCTCTAGCGAGTTTAAAATAGAGTTGTNGTTTCTTCACAATATGAGAAATATGTTTAAACAAGATTATAAAGGGGAACCCATGCCAAAATGGAAAGGGGAACTTTGAATGTTTTGATTTCAGCAATATGTATTATCTGAATTACAAGGGGAACCCCTGCCCAAATTTTTTTTTGTATGATGGTCTTAAATGGGTTGTAATGGATAGTGGGGATTTAAATTACCATGGAAACTGCTGAGTTTACTTGCCCAATTGGAATTATACTTGGTGACAACTGTCCATTATTGGTACCTATCGAAGAATGTTTCTGGTAAGTCCACGTGTATTCCAAGGTGGCCGCCAGCGGGGGACATAATTTAACATTGGACCCTATGGGAAAAACACATCCAAAGATATTCTTCTCTGAAACTACTTATGCAGTTGGAATCACAACTTGGTCACAATAGGCCTTTAATGGTCTTCTTAAAAAATTGTGTCTGACAAGTCTGCACCTCATCCAAGATGGCCACCAGCGGGGACTGTTGTTTAACATTGAACCCTATGGGGAAAACACATTCGAAGATTTTCTCCTTTGAAGCTTGTAGAAAATGATACACTTGAACATTGGGTAATTTGGGCTGTAGTTTATGCCAGTCATGGACCAGGTGAGCTATACAGGCTTTTGAGAGCCTGTAGTATTTTTACCAAATTTCTGATCATGGATTTTTTTTTAATTCCTTCCTAGCCCCACCCCTTATAAATGAAATAGCCACTCCTTAACAGTTGTTATTTTTTAAATCAAATTATCGATAATTACTATCACTGAAAGGAATTTAAGGACGATTGCTAGGTGAAATCCCAACTGTTTGAACCAAGAGTATGGTTCCGAGTTAAAATTTAAAAAAAGCATAATAAGATCTTAAAACAGTTTCAGAAAATGAACTAAAAAAATTGGAATGAGATATTTTACAGATGCAATTTGTGATAATGTTTGTTGTATTAAAAAGATTTAACAATTTCAGAAATTTACCTTTAGTTCAATTGAATAAATAATTTATTGAATCAAATGAAAACCGATTTCTATGCAATATGCAAAACTTGCAGTATCCAAACTGCACGAAATTTTGTTCAAAACTAAGCTAAGCTCTGTACTTAGCTGATTTTGGCTTTACCTTTTAGATCCTATTTGTTTTTTGTTTTCTATCAGCTTTAACATATTTCGGTATATTTCCAAATGTTTTGATTTGATCTGCACTGAAGAGATATAAGTTGTCGAAATGCATATATGCAAAAAATTAATTCACAATAACTGCGGTATTTTGTTATTGAGTTGCTACCGGACACTACCACAATGGAAGGGGAGTTTAGGCATGCCATAAAACCATTTCAACCCACCATTTCTTTCAAATGCCTGTACCAAGTCAGGTCGACAATTTTTCCGATGGTTCCTTCTGATTTGTCTTTTTGTCTCATGGATTTCGGCTCTTGACAATTCTGTTCGGTAATTTTGTTAGTAACCCGTGTTGATATCTTATTTGGTCCTCTTATCGATGTTATTTATTTGAGGCAGTGTCTAATTTCTTTTTCTCTATTGTTTTGTACGCAATGCAAGTACTGACAAAACTAAACTACAGTTACTTTTCTCTGAATGGAAAATATTGAGGATCTCCATTTTTTCTTGAGCCACCTGAATTGTACTTCTGCTTTTTCTAATATGTTGGTAGCGTCCTCATAACAGCCTCCCTCTGTATTTACAGCACCACCAAGGTAGATGAAAGTTTGACATCTTCAGTTTCTGTGTCTTTTATGTTATCCATTGGTCTTTTCTTTTCTTAGTGTTGATTCTTTACCCTCTTCGTTTGCATTTTCACGTAACCTTGGATTCTAATTCTGTATGCCATGGTATTTTGATGATATGATGCTATGCCATCAGCTAAGTTTAGGTCTTCTGACTTTGTAGTGAAGTGTCATCTTATTCCTGTTGGTTCTCATCAATTGTTCTTTTCATGAAATCAATAATTAAATGGAAAAGGAATCCTGACATGATGCGACTTTGTTTTACTCCTGTTCTTACTTGGAACCAACCTGATTCTTCATAATTTTCTAGTACTTTACATTGAAAAGTTTTATTAAGTAGTTTTAGAATTGTGATTAATTTCTCTGTGATACAATAGAAATTAATAATGACCAAAATGCTTTCTCCATCGATGGAATCAAATGCTTTTCAAAATCAACATAATTTCGACATCGATATTTTGGGTAATGAGGTTTTCTTTTTTGACCACTTTTGGATTATAGCTTTCCATATTGTTTGATTTTAATGCTGCTGATAAGATGTTTCTCCTTTAAACACAGGTACGGCATAACGAAATGACCGTTTATTATGCAACTTTGGTATTTTGAAACCATTGGGCCGATGCCACTGCTGGTTTCCGAGGTATTCACCAGTCCAATAGTCAGACTTGTCTGACATGAAAAAATACCTTGCGTTTTATACAAATTTACTGTTTTTATCAAACTTCTATCCCCTTAATAAATACTGAGGCTTCCTGCCGTGTGTGACACTAGATAGATGTCCTTGGTAGTTAATTTGGCTTCCTATTTCGATATTTTTGGTAATGGTACTTCTTTATTGACTACAGTACGTTTGGATTATGGCTTTCCATTTTGTTTGATTTTAATGCTGTTGATGAGATGTTACTCCTTGAAACACGTGTACAGCGTTACGAAATTTACCGTTTATTATACAACGTGGGTATTTATTGTGATTTACAAGCAATGGTGCATTCCATTTTGTATGCTACTCTTGAATTTTTTTTTGGTGTAAATAATAGTTCCTTTTTGTTTTGTCCTTTCCTTAGCCCAAATTGTTCCTGTCGATGTTGTTCATCTACACCGTCTTGAATTTTCTGTATCAATACTCTTGAGTAAATCATTCTGGGTACTGATAAGAGGGTACCACATCTGGAGTAAATCTTGCTGGATACTAATAAGAGGATACCACATCTGGAGTAAATCTTGCTTGGTACTGATAAGAGGGTACCGCATCTGGAGTAAATCTTGCTGGGTACTGATAAGAGGATACCACATCTGGAGTAAGTCTTTCTGGGTACTGATAAGAGGGTACCAGATCTGGAGTAAATCTTGCTGGGTACTGATAAGAAGGTACCACATCTGGAGTAAATCTTTCTGGGTACTGATAAGAGGATACCACATCTGGAGTAAATCTTGCTGGGTACTAATAAGAGGGTACCACATCTGTAGTAGTCACGAATTGTTCTATCCCTTTCCTTACAGAGCTTTACAATTACACTCTTTTCCTCAAATGACTGTAAATAATTTTTCAATGTTTCTTATGTCATTCCACCAATACCTTCTTATTTACCACTGGTGTTCTTGCTTTTGTCTTGTCTCTGGACTTTGATTTATGTAATCTTATGTTTAATGCTTCAGTATTCTACTGCCGTTGTTTCATCCTTTAGTATTACACCTGTATCTATTACATCATTCGCGTTTTCGTTTCTTTCTACTACAAAAGGATTGCGGGTGATTCAGCATTTCCTCAAAGTCTGGAGTGTTCTTTCCATTTTTTTTATATTTTCTTGGCTGCTCAAGGTCTTACTCTGTTTGTCTTTTACTGTAGGTGTTGTTACTCTTTATCTCATTGCCCAAAATCTTGTCATCTCATAGACTTTGCAAAATTCCCTTGCCTGCTACTGTTACTGTTTCATTTATAAGACATTTTTTAACATTTTGTTTTCTGCTTTTTACCTCTCTGTCTTTAGAAGTATATTTGGTTCGTATGTTTTTCCTGTATTAGTTCTGACCTACTGTTGTTGATTGATTAAATAATATGGTTGCTCGGTTGAGTTACAAAATAGTATCATTTAATTTCTGACTTCCAAAATGCGACCAAAGTACTTCATAGTTGGAAGTCGATAGTCGATAAGTAAGCGAAACATACCCGACTTTACAAGATAAAACTTATAGAAAATTCTTGGGAGTAAGCGATATATTCTAAAAAGATTTGAAATTCTTTGCAAAAAACACAATTTACCTTACTTTTATTGATAACAGGTCTATATCACTATTCTGAAATCAAAACATTCGTTAATCCTTTAAGTTACTGATACTTCAAATGCTAAAGGTAATCTAGGGTTTGATGAAGTTTCAGGCAATAAAAATATTTGTAGATGTTTTAGATGGTTTGTTTAAGATACTAAACAGCATAATATTTGTGGATATTCCATGTACTTGCTGAAACAGTTATAGAAACTTTTAATACTAAAATTTTGTATATTTGTTTGCAGATATTTATATGGTGACTATGTAAATATATGCCAGTGTACCCCTGGGTATGGTGGATCTATGTGTGAACAAAAGATAAACCATTTACATCCAAATGGTATGTGCAACGTATCAGTATTCTGATTGTTTAAATGGTATGACGATTATCAAACAATGAATATCGGTTTCTCTAAGGCAAAAGATTTGTCACGTATTTCTTATTTCATGGTTCTTCGTGTACAAAGTAGTTCTATTTCGCTATTCATTGCAGAAAAGTAAAAAAAAAGTTTTATGTCCCAGCAAAGAAAAAGTCAGAGTTTTACCCCTGTCCGTCAATCAATATGTCTGCATGGAGGGATTTCCGTCCAACTCCTACAATTTTCCTATAAGGAAGTTTTTATTCAGTTATTCATTAATACTTAGGAACCAAATATGCATGTGTTAGGGATTTTGATTCTTTTGAATTTGAAAATAAAAATGAATATTGAAATAAGCAGTGATAAGTTGATTCGACATGTTTCTTGCCAGCGGCATCATTGTAGAGACACAAACATTTTTACTAAGACACCACGACGTAATATAAACCTTAAACGGGACAATATTAATGTCTCAAAAGGTCTCTTTCATCTAATATTAACATCAAAAGTATAATCATCAATTTGACTTGATGGTTCTGGTTTCGTGTTTTTCCCCACATTTTCAGTTCACACTTATTGCTAATTATTGCATGTCCTCTCAGATTGTTTGAATTCGTCATAATCCTTTTCATGATCAATATCCAGCCCCTTCGTCCACGTGGTAAAATTAACTTCGATCAATTACTATAATTGTCTGGAAACATACTAAGTTTGTCTTCTCTAATAAATACTATGTAGTCAGCTATATATAACAAAGTTTGCCAAAGAATTGGATTTATTATACTCCCACCCTCGCAAACAACGTTTGGAGGTAAATAGGAATCCCTATGTCTGTCTGTTCGTCTGTCTGTCTGTCTGTCCACACTTCTCGTAAGCGAAACTCCTGTTAAACCCCTTGAAGGATTAGAAATATAATTATGGTCCGAACCCAGGAAGGGGAAATAATTTGACTGACCTTTTGTTGATTCCCTTTGTATGGGTTACCTCGTAAACTCGTTACTCCTCTTAAACCACTTCAAGGATTTTGATGAAACTTTACACAAAGGAATGACACTATGTGGAGATGTGCATGAAGGAATGTAATTATTGTCCGAAACCAGACGAGACTTTCGTTGATTCCTTCTGCAATGATTTTTTTTCAAAGAAATAATTCAAAGCGTAGATATTGTGAAATCAAGCTGTGGGAGAGAGACACTTTTTTCATGGTAATCCTCTTTAAAAGTTGCTTTGAAAGTGTTGCACTGAAATTCTCTAGTGCTATGATTTTTGTGTAAAATGTCAAAAAGGCTAAAAAGGATGAATTCGACAGAGTAATTTCACTGGAACTCTTGTGAAAAGTTCCATCTAGAAGATTTTATCATTGTGTCCATATTTGTATTGTGTCCACACTTGTACTGTGTCCACACCTGTATTGTGTCCACACCCACTTAAATTTGAACATACCAATTCTTCATAATTAGTAATATAATATTTATTTGCATATTGCAGAATGACATAGATTGGAACTTGTAAGGAAGATGGTTTGAAAGGTACAGGTGTGATTGAGTATGCTTGTTTTTTTCTCTTGCCTCACACATATGGAGTTTGGACAGTAACTGTGTGCAGCAAATCACAATTGTAATTTGTTATATACTTTGTATTGCAAAAGTATGAGTGGTGTATGGGTGTGTTCCAATTTAGCATAGGCATATGCACTGTTTGTCATTAGTCTTTTATCTATCTTAAAAATTAGTATCTAAACTATACAACCCTATATTATCAAATTCATTTGATTTTATAGGAAAAATCAAATTTTAAATTGATAATTACCTTAGGCTAAAAATGTTCTAATAAGTAATTAAATTTTATTTGTCTCAATTTTTTTTTATTTTTTAATTTTTTTATACTTTATTTTTTTCAGTCCACACCCATAGTCTTTTCTGAGATTATATATTCAGTTTATTTAATTATTTATGGATTTATTTACTATTTTTTTAGAGCCCACATAAATTATAATCACCATTATCATTTTTATCTTTTTTCAATTGTCAATAGAAGCATTTCAGAAACAATTTTCTTTAAATGATATTTTTATTTATTCAGTTTTTCCATATTTACATCTACAATTAAGATATTTGATTGTTTACAACTAACTCATACTGTTAATATGTGTCTTTATGTTTATATGCTATACTTAAATAATGTGTTTTTGCCAATAAAGCATTGGCTGCCATTCGGGGACAGCTCTTGTTTCTTTCGTTTTATCCCATCTTTTAAACTTAGATTTAACACATTTTCTCTGTCTATTTGAAATACCACCAACACTGGAAAGTAAATCCCGTGTGAAAATTGTTTTATGTGATAAAAATTTCAAATATTATTCGTGATTCTTTCCAACTCAATACCTCTACCTCTTGTTTTAAGATTGGTCTTGAGATGTCCTTACTTGGGAGTATAATGTAAAGTATCTTCCAGTAATGTATAATGTAAAATAAAAAAAAAAGGAAAGAAAAAAAAATCATCATGTGTACAAAATAAAAAGAATCTCTCATAAGTCCGACCTTTGCTTTGCATTGTTTTCAATTATTTTGTACTTCTGTATATACATGTATTTCTATATATCATTTAAGAAATAGATTACTAAGTATTGCAAGCGGGCTGTCTGCGAATTAGAACATAGGCAGACCTTATATTTGTCAATATTTTATACCGAGCGATAGCGAGGTATAAAATAAAGACAAATATAAGGTCTGACCATGTTTTTATTCGCATAGAGCCCAATTGCAATAATCTATTTCGATTCTAATATATTTAACAAGCGTTTTGAACATTCGAAGCGGCTCTTAGAGAGCAATAATGGGTTTGACACTAAAATTGAAATATGTCGGAAAACTGCATACAAGCACACATAAATGGCATAGAGAAATCTATATTCATTGATTTATTAATACAAGTGGCTCACAAGCTTATAAATTAATTCAAATAATCTGTTATAAAAATATAAAATACGGATACTAGTATTTTAAAGTGTGAGATGGTTGTATTTCTGATTTATATGACATATTAGTTATGTTAAATTTGAAACCAAAAAACAGAAAAGGAAAGGAATAAAACTCATATTTATAATTTTATTAACATTAAGAATTAAAAATTTTATATTTAAATTGTAAAGCATGATATGTAACATAGATAAGATTTCATAACAACAAGACATTCGTTGCTAGGTTACGGTTATGTCAATTTCAGTTCCGGGTCTTCAGTTCAGTACTCTATTATTGTCATGATTTGATGTACCTTTTTGGGTGATTCATTATTTAAAACTTTATATACATATGAATATTGAGTAAATAAAATATGAAACATTACGAATGTCCCTTTGTAAAAAAAGATATACGCATGTGCTAAAAATATTGTTAGAATTAGAATAGCTTTATTTCCAAAGCGAAAGAATTTCCTATTTTCTGATAAGTGTTGATTATTGCTATTATCTTATTAACAATTATATTTGATATCATTACATTTGTGTAGGGAAAGTATCTCGTAAGTTGATAATCTCTCTGACGGTAAAAAATGACGGATTCGTGCATTATAATCATTCTCTAATGGAAATTTTATTTTTTAATACTCATTATCTTATAAGAACTATTATACATTAAATAATATGTTATTAAATTTTCGATATTTCATCAACACTATCAATTTGATTCAGTTTGAAAACCCAGCAATAAGTTAAATATAAAAAATATATTTTGCTATTAAGTGTCACATTTTATTTGAAAAATTCAAATATAAAACAGGTATAAAATTAATATTTGGAATAAATTGAATACGCCTCTAGCAACGTATTATTTAAAACATGAATATTTTATATTATTAGGTTATGAGTATTAAAAGACAATATTTGTCTCGTTCGAATATTACAAAAGATTGAAAAACATAAATCTCGAGCAGCGGCTTGTGACCTTTACAATGCATTTGTTGTTTTAAGCAAACACTTAGATTATTACAGCCTTGGGGATTTTAATTTCCAAACACAATCACATTCAGTAGTAATCATATTGAAACGTGACTTGCATGAAATTAAAATTGTTTTGATTTTATAATTTAAGAGATATGATATTATTTGACAAAAGTTTATCTCGAATTCCAAAGCTAAGGAATTATATTGACAGCATTGAACATAGATAGCCATAAGAAATTGACAAAGCTTTGTCCGGAGCTGATTTCAGCTTTTCATTTCGACAATATTGGTTATTTGTTCTTTATCAGCTTTGACATCTTTTGGTTTATGGTCTCCCAAATGTTTTCTTTTTGTTTTTAAGGATTCAAGTTGTCGAAATGACCGTCTTCAGAAAATTATTTTACATTAACTTCCGAATCGGGTTTTACCTATTTATAGAAAATAATTCAAAAGCAATGTGGAATACACTCAAAAGTAAAAAAATTACAAACGTGAAGCATTTTCTTACCATAGAAAAATGAACAAGAGAACCTATGTTAAATTATTATGAGGTAATACTCTTTCAAAATGTTCAGAAAAATTGTTTACTCAGTTTAAAGTGACGTACAAATAATATGTTTGAGTGTCATTTCTATTTACAGCTTGTGCAGTACTAGATTGCGAGCAAACCTGTATTACAAGTAATAGTGCGAAAGTAGAATGTGGCTGTCACACTGGGTTTAGATTAAGCCCTGATAATAGGACTTGTATTCATATCGGTAAGTATATGCAAGCAACAGCGGTCTTTATAGGTGTCAAATTAGGAAGTGAGAGCCGAACCGCCAGTCTTAATCAGTCAATCAAAGCTTAGACATCAAGATGTAGACAGGAATAAAAGCCCTGTCCTTGATAAACTGGAGTTTTCTATGTATCGTGTGCGTTTTTGTCACATGTACATTCACTCCATATCCTTTCATTTTTCCTATTTGCTGCAGAGTTTGTCTCTCGTGCTGCGTGGAGTCCGTAGAAAGTCTCCCCGTGCTTGAGGTGTATGCTCTTATAATATTACAGTTATGGCGTGTTTGTCCGTGTGAGAATTTCTCATACGTTTACTACTTCATTTATTATTTCAATTTGGCTGTTCAATATTTTCATTGTTTTTACTAAAATGTTATAATCTGTACACACGAATATTTTTGCCCTTCCAACCAAAGTTATACTGCAAGGTTTGCCTACATTTATTTCGATGCGCCCCGTGTTGTCTATCGATGTTGTTTTTGTCCTTATTTTTGTCTTTCGTCGGGCTACTTAATGACAAATATTTGTAGGCATACATTGCCCGATTTTACTTTTTTTCTCATTGACCGCTCCCGACACGTGTTGCTTCAATGACATATTTTAGTTGCGATCGATGTTGCTCAAAATTTTTATTCTCTTCTTGTAACCCTGGTGCTTTCAGCTGGATAACCCTGAGCATCGCCCAAGTTGGCACTCCATGGCGGGTGGGGAGCAAGGGAGTGACCTTGATATAATTTTTGTCAAGAATACCGCTTAAGAGCACGCTAGGGGCCTTCTTGATCTCGCTTGGGGGTGAATATGGTTCACCTCTAGTTGAAGACCTTCAGGCGACATCAAGATGTAGACAGGAATAAAAGCCCTGTCCTTGATAAACTGGAGTTTTCTATGTATCGTGTGCGTTTTTGTCACATGTACATTCACTCCATATCCTTTCATTTTTCCTATTAGAGGATATGTAAAAGTAGTCATTTGAGAACAGAAAAAAAATTGGATTCTTGCATCTTTTTAAATAAATGTTGGAATGAAATAAATGCCACGTGTTTGAATATTGATATATCGGGCTTACTTTGAGACAAAATGAAATTGATTAAAATATTCTTATCATAGGGGTTTTGCATTTCCAAAATTGTTCCGCTGAGGGAACAAAATGCGGCGGAAAGTGGCCGTGTGTCTTTGCAAAGTACATGAGTATATGAATTAACCAGGTTGTTTTTTTGTCAAAACGACTTGTAATTGCTCATAATGTTACAAATTATTAAATTAGTATACTTTTTCATCCTACGGGGAAATCAACAGATGAAATCAAAATATGTCCATATTAAGAAAATACTGTTCATCTAGACTTATAATCCAAGTATATTAAACTGATAGAAGAGAAAGATATAACTGATCTGACCGAGTCATGAACTACAAACAGAAAACGATATTTACTTTTTCTTCGAGTCTTTTATCATTTGAGTTTCAACTTAACTAGCTGCAATATCTGTATTACTAAGAAAGATTAATGTACATGTACATGTATATATGGGTTAGGGGCAACTGGGGTCTCATTAACAGGCTAACAATCTTTAATTTTCCAAAAACAGTTATCAGTAAATTTAAATCCATAAAACAAGTAATACACTCTTTATGGTCTTTTACGGTGCATTTCATTTCCCTTTTTACATGCAGTTATCACAAAGTACTTGAAAATTTAGCAGAACAGAAAACACCAAATGGTAAAAAAAAAAAAAAAAAAAAAAAAAAAAACAAAACGAAAAAAACCCAAAAAACAAAAAAACAAAAACAGTTGACGGTCAGCTTAAAATGTCCAAAACACATTTACAGGAAAGGTCTATGATTTAGTGGGCCAATATATCGGCTACACTTCAGACATTCGATCTCTTGTATACGAGGGTTGTCCCAAAAGTTTTAGGACAAGTACTCATAAAAACAAAAACAACGTCTCATGTCTATTCTTTTCTGGTATTTGTGATCTGCAACAAAAACCTACAGGTGTTTCCTGTTATCTTTTTTATTCCATACTATATATATGTAACCCCGAAATTTTTCATTTGATATCGAAATAATGACTTCATATTTGAAACAGAGATTGTGACCCGGAGCTTGACAAAAATACCTTGTAACGCGCATAATGCCGTTTTTAAATTTGTCATGTTTTCTCAAAAAAAATCCCACAAAAAAATTCCCGATAATTATACTATGACTGATAAAATTAATGACTTTACACATGCCAAATTTCAAAAATTTAAGTCTTGATATGGCAGACATGTCCGGCTTCGAAGACTGTGAGACTGGAAACGCATTTCTGAAATATGAAACGTTTTTTGGAAAATGTGGAGCAGAGACCTGTAATAAAGTTTGCGTGAACATCAGAAAAAACACCTATAGAAAGAAACGACCTTATTTGGCTGCTAATTTGAACTATGTAATCCTACATCAGGACAATGCCCCTGTGCAAACAACGCAAAAAATTAAAATTGAGATCGAATTACTTTAATTTTAGTGTTTCAAACACCCTCCGTATAGTCCAGACCTAGCACCAATGGACTTTGCCGTATATCCATGTATCAAAATCATTTCTCCGTGGACAGAAGTTTGACGACTTACCCGATCTTAGGTTTGCAGTGATGAACATAATTTTACATATGAAAAGTGAACAATATGACAAAATATTCGATGACTGGTTAAAAAGATGCAAAAAATGTGTTGAGTTGAATGAAAACTATAACGAGAAAAATTAACGTTGACGTCATTTTAACGTATTTCGAAGCTCCGCTGGAAAGTTGTTATAGTATTTAAAAATGTTAGAAATGTAATTGAAAAACCTTATTATCTGATGAAATTTTGGAGATTGACTCGTCAAATAATGTAAGTATTCGTAGCCTTGTTTCATTATATTCTGACATATATATCCATTTTTACGCAGACCGTCCTAAAACTTTAGGGACAACCCTCGTACGGTACGTCTAAACACCGCTTAGCCTGGGCTAAGTGCAATAAGTGTACCTAGTCCCAAAAAATTGCACAGCCCTATATATTGCATTTTATCAGAAATAGCATATCCACCATGGTAAACATATTCATAAAATGTTAAGGTGATTAATTTTTTAGAGACTTTGTTATAGAAAGAAAGAAGATATTAACTATCAAAGAAACTCGTTTCATTCATTGTCGGAATCTTTTGTGTAACTCAATGGGTTTATTTTTCTGAAATGAAATCAACGGAAAGGGCGAAGAGGATCTTCCAGCACCGCACGTCCGTGTCTGTATGTTTATTTAGCACGATTATCTTGTTGCTTGGGTTGGGCGAGTAGATTACTTTATTTTTATGTACTTGAATTTATCACTTGATTTTATTTTCTGCGGAAATTGAGAATTGTACATAAAACAAAATAAAATTTTATGACTTCCCCTTTTATATTGCCCTATCGATTATTTATATCTTGATCAAATTAACATGTTTAACAAATAAAATCTATAGTCACAACACAGCGTGAAGATAAACATTACATAACTTTAGTGTATCATGATTTTCTCTTAAAAAAATTTTGCATATTAAAAAACATTATTCTTTGCTTAATACACTAAGCTTTCACAATAACTCTCACTCATAAATGCTTCGCATCGATGTGTTTCACTATTTTTTCTGAAAGGATATAATCCGGAGTTTTGATGAAATTTGTTCAATAATGCATATGGTTTGGTACTTTCTTTATTTTCATTTCAAACTTATTGATATATTTATAAAAATGAATTTTTTTAAACAGCCACATCAAAACACTTAAAACATAATGATAATGATCATTTGTCATGGAGTCTATACCTTAATATCGGAGATGTATATAAAGTAACTGACCAGAGACAAATAAATATATTGGTTTTATTTGTCTCTGGTCTGACAATTGATGTAATATATTGACAGATAGGAACTCCAAACAAATTAACTCTGTCCACGCCACTGATATTCTTTATACATGTATATGAAAGCCGCCAACTCAGTTCATTAAGTAGGCACTAACTCCTTTGTGACAGATCTGCAAAACCGCCACAAACACAAAATTTCATTATTTTATACACCGTTCTCGTATATTTCCATATAAAAATCTTATCAAGCGACATCTTTATCTGACGGGTACACAGCTTGATACAAGTCGTCAGTTGTTGGCCATGTTCGGAAAGTTTATGGTTTCATACAGGTTAAACTTGAGATAAATTGTCCAGACAGATTCAGTTCAAAATGTTAAAGAATTTAATTGATGCAATAAATATGCGAAAACTTTGAAACATGTCATAAAAAGTTGCTTATACCATAAATTGATGCAAAACATACATTTAGAATTAGGTAAAGATTGAAGTTTTAACCAGCTAGTGCCACAATATGAGCAAAAATCAGCTGTTATGTAATATATCGGTATTTTTACACTGATATGCCATTACGACATTTCCATGATTTTGTGCAAATAAGAAGGGCAAGTGTGTGAAGTAATTTAAAAACATAAAATATAGGCTGAGTTTTCACAGGAATTTGTTACTGTTTGGATATATCTTCAATATTTACAATTTTCATGTTTTCAGTGTATTGACTCAAAAGCCACAAATCTGACTGAGAGGTGACTGAGAGGTGCATTAAATAAAAATCTGTCTGATTTGTATGCAATAAATTTTTGAAGCTGAAATGGTGCCTAATTATGCAGTTAAATGTGCACATAAATATCAGAAAAAATATATCATGCTGTCCCTCTATCATCGTAAAATTGTGAATTTAGGGTCCATAAGGTCAAAATAAGAGCCAAGTCTAAATTTTATCTGATCTATTTTTTGTTTAATCACATGAAGGAAAAGAAATACACCTGAGTGGATTTTCAATATATTTTTTTTCAAACTAGCATTGACCCTATTCAGACTTTCCACATAGCTCACATACCTGATATTCTTTAGAATGAACAATGAAAGGATATGGAGTAAATGCACGTGAGACAAAGTCTCTACAAATAGATGGTAAAACCAAGCAATGGAAAAACGCTTTTATGTTGTACTTGATCTTGAAGTCACCATAAGGTCTTCTACAATGACTCTTACACATAACTCATTGAAGCTCAAAAATAACTTAAACTGGTTTTCTCTGTTTTCTTGACTTTTTAAAATTAATTTCTGTATTTGCAATGCTATTTGTATGACCATAGCTAAAGTTAAGACCAATTCAAATTCAAAAATCTACCTCGGAAACACTTCTCAAATTGGGTGGAGGATGATATTTTGTAGCATAAATTTTTTTTAATTTTAAAGGCAGCTTTGTTTATTTCATCTTTATTTTGATAGAAAAATACTTTGAGGGCTTAGTAATAATCATGGGTTAAGATTCCCTGCATCAAAGAAATACTTTTGGTTTTGTGTCCATGTTTAATACCTATGACTGATTGTGCTTAAAATCAAGGCACTGAAAACTTTTAAACTTTTGAAAAGTCATGCACAGGAGGAAAATAATGGAAAAGGGTGTTATTTTCTCTATAAAATTTCGAAATTAACTAAAAACATGATTAAGTGCAACAATTACAATGGGATGTTTTAATTCCACATTAAGGTGTTAAACCACCTTTTCAGCCAATCAGAGCTTAGAACATGTATGAATGTAGCCCTTTTAGATTCTAATATAAATATGAATTCTTGCATTTTTATAAACATACTGTAAACGTGGTTACTTTCGCGGGGGGGGGGGGTTATTTCGCGAAATGCCATACCCAAACCATTCGCGTGGTTATAATGTTCGCGGATCTTAGCAATTTGATTGTAAAATGTAAAAGTATTCGCGTGGGGGTTATTTTTCGCGTAAAATTAGCAAACCCGTATTAAGCGAAAATTTCCCCCAAGCGAAAATTTCCACGTTTACAGTATGTCGGAATGAAATAAATGATACACCTATTTGAACATTGATATAGCAGATTTATTGAAAGATCAAATTTATTTGTTATGAATGATCCTTTGAATACTTATCATAGGGGTTTTGATATGATGTAGATGAGATATGCACCTTTCGGAAAATATATGGTTAGATGAGATATGCACCTGTCGGAAAATACATGGTTTGATACAGTTTATACTTGAGATGAATTGTCAAAATTTGAATATACGGAAATTCGGTTGACAATGAGAAATAATTGACCTAGTGGTTTCTCTAATCTTATTCTGTATGTAGATATGTATATTGTTTTCATAATCAAAGCTGCTTTTCTTAATTTCAGTTTAAAATCACTGTGCTCAGGCTGTTCATGCAAGGATTAACATTTTCTCTTTAACGTAAACAAACTTCCTGTAAATCAGAGAATATCGAAGTTACTGTCAATTTTAATTTTGCAGCTGGTCATTTTGATAACTAAATGTCTCTTCAGTGCAGATGAAACCTAAACATTTGGAAGATCATAAATTCAAAGATGTTTTAAAACTGGTAGAGAACAAAACAAAATATGCTCTAAATAGGAATCCAAAATCAGCTAAGGACAGAGCTTTGTGTGAATGAGATATTCCATAGTTTTCAACAAAATTCACAAAAATGTAGATATTGAAAGTTTTCAAAATAAATGAAACAAGATACTAATGCCGCTAAGTGTGGTTAGAGCGACAGCATGTCGAGGCAAGACAAGCCTGCATTCGGGATTTAAAGCATCGAAACGCTCATTGATAAGAATAGGATCAGTATTTTATTTGGTCAAAACATATAAAATTTAACACCAGAAAACATTATGTCTTACTGGATATTAATATATCATGTATTATATCTTTTTATACCCCGCCACACGAAATGGCGTGGTATTATGTGATACCCTCAGTCGTGTGTCCGTCCGTCCGTCTGTCCGTCCGTCCGTCCCCCGAAGATTTCCGACTGATAACTTGTGAACGAAATAACACAAGGTCTTCAAACTTGGTATGTAAGTTGTTTACTACAAAACTCAGGTCAAGGTCGATTTTGGGTTCAGAGGTCTAGGGGGTTCTGGAGTTACGCCCGTTGAAACTTTGAAATTTTGCGAATTTTAGGGTTTCCGACTGATAACTTGTGAAGGAAATAACGCAAGGTCTTCACAAACTTAGTATGTAAGTTGTTTACTACAACACTCAGGTCAAGTTCGATTTTGGGTTCAGAGGTCCAAGGGGTTCTGGAGTTATGCCCCTTGAAACTTTGAATTTTTTGAATTTTAGGGTTTCCGACTGATAACATGTGAACGAAATAATGTAAGGGCTTCAAACTTGGTATGTGAGTTGTTTACACAAAACTCAGGTCAAGTTTGATTTTGGGTTCAGAGGTCCAAGGAGTTCAGGAGTTATGCCCCTTTTAACTTAGAAATTTTGTGAAACATGGCGGTTTGTGAAACGTGGCGGGGTATCATGTAATGCACCTTTACTATTTTTTGTCCATGTCATACAGATTTGCTATGAGATAAAATAATATAACTTTGCTACATGTTTTTCAATTATGGACGTTTCATGCTTCTTTTCAGATCGTCATCAATACATTTTAACATTCGCCTTAAAGAATAGAACAGTTAATCTGAACACAAAAGAAACGGAATCATTACAGAACAAAGTAAGTATATCTCATCTCAAATTACTTTCATATGTTAAAGATGTGTAATGAATAGAAAAAAAATAAGAGAATATCATCTGGTGACAATAAAACGTTCATAATTAACACGCTCTTAATTGATAAAGCTATTAAAGTAATCACTAGTTAGCATGTTGTCAAATACATCTTGGCAATAGTTAAGTGTGCCAAGAGTAAATTACCGTCTCAGATACTATTATGCCAGGAATATATCTATTCATTGTAATTGTCTCTTCATTATGATGTGATCTTAAATCGCTGTATAATCTAGTGTCGCTGAAACTAATACTTACAGTAACTTTGTTATTTTGTTATTTATAATCCTAGAGCTTTTTTCATTCGGCTCGGTGTTTAAAACGGGGTGTTGATTTTTTTTTACAATTGCCGTATAAAAAGTCTTTTTGTAAGTCTTAGTGATGTAAGTTCATCCGTAACAAAATATTGGCTCGCTGTTTTGGATGTGGGTAGGTAGATAGGCGAATTATCTTTTTTCTTGAAAGACATCAAAAAGGGTTAATTTTAAAGAAAATGTGCTAAAATAGAATAAAAAAAATTCTTATACCCGCCAATAAATTTTTTTTGAGTATTGTGGATTTTTATGAGTAGGTTGATGAACAGCAAACAAACAATTTAATGATGTTCTTTCCTGTATCAATTTTCTTTATAAGGATTACCTTCATCTTCATCATATCATTTATGACATCAATCAATATTAATATGTGACAAAGGTTAAAACAAGTTGACCATTATATAGGTCAATACACCCATGAAAAAAAAAACAATACCACAAGGCAAGCAACTATTAACCAATGAACCGTCTAAAATAATAATTAAATTTACCATATGAAAGACAAAAGATAAATGTAAATAACGATAGGCACTCCGAATAGTCGGAAATAGTACAGGCACTAGCAAAAGCTAGCGATAGAGTTAAACCAGTTCATGGGTAGCAAAACCCCCTTTCTCTATAACGTTTTCCTAAAATATAATAAACATTAAAATATTAAAATCCAATACAGGTAGACTTCTAATTCAAAAATGGGAAAAAAACGAAATTTTGAAAGAAGGGTCGAAGAATGCTCGCCGCTAGCTCAAGAAACCTTGTCTGTTGATTAAAGCTTCATGTTCATGTGACAATAGTACATCTCTGAAAAAGGGATCGTAAAATTTTGCTGAAAATTTATTTTTTAAATAACCATGTACCAAAGTTACTGTAAATTTCGCTAATTTACAAACAGTCTTAATAAAAAACAAAATCAGTTTAAAACTAGAAAAAGACTATAAATTAAGACCAATATGAACAGTTTGTATCCTGAAATTAGTTGATTCAATGTTGATATTATATATTTTGTTGAAAATCAAGTTTTGTAGATTAACACTGTGAAAAGCTTTACCGTTATATTTTTTTTTCAAACAATGATAATCGGTTTATTGGATTTTGAGAATTGAAAAAGGTACCATGTTAATTTCTTTTGAGATATCTGTATTTCAATATTAATATATGGCATACATTTCAGATTGTTGTGAAATTCGAGCAGAGAGGAGTCTTTTCTATAGAAAATGTGACTGTGAAGTAAGTTATAACTGAAAATATTTAATTGTAACTAAAAATTTGAACTAGAAATGACACAAACTAGGCCTAAAATAAAGGTTTACAACATCGTTTCTTATTTTTGAAAGATTTGGAATATTAATCAAGAAAGATAACACACGATATACTTCTAGTACACACATTCTATAAAAAATTTATATTTCCCATTTTTCAAAAATATATCTATAACCTCAGAGTTTATAAATACATTTCGAAATTTTATGTTTACAAAATTGGTATACAACAGAGATGGGGAATTAAGAAAAATGAAAAAAAAAATGTCTTTACAAATAACTTAATGCGGAAGTTACTGTGAATTTTGATTCTGCATATGCGCATTTCGACAACTTATGTCTCTTCAGTGCAGATAAAATCTAAATGTTTGGAAGACCATAAAGCTAAATATGTTTCAAAACTGATAGAGAACAAATAACCAAATATGATCTAAACAGAAAGCCAAAAGCCAAAAAAATTACAGTTATGATACACAAAAAATGTTGAAATAATTTCAAATTTACCAATGATAAGTGCGCACAGAAAACATAAGTCAGCATAATATGAAGGATCTAATTGTGACTTTTTATACGACCGCAAAAAATTTGAAGTCATAAAATGGTATGGCGCTGTCGTCGTTGTCGTTTGCGTTGTCGTTGTCGTCGTCTGTAGACACTTTTGTTTTTGGTCAATAACTTTAGTTCCAGGTGACCAATCCTTATGAAATTTTACCAGTGTTTTTGGCACAAAAGGAAGGCTGAGGTGGGTTTTGGTTATTTTGGCCCCTCCCGTTTTAAAAATTGGTTGTTTTCACATATTTGGCTGTAGAATATTTATTATTTATTGGATTTTGATGGGGTTTCTTTCAGTGTGTTTCTAATTAAATTTCCTATAAGGAGTATGTTAACGGATTTAAGTGGCATGTACCGTTTACGAGATAAATGGGGCCCAAAAGGGGTGATTTTCATTTTTTTTGTCCGATTTTGATGCAATTTTTTGCAATGGATTCTTTTTGAAAATAAATATAGAGCTACAGCATCAGATTTTTGACAACTTTTTTTTTCTCAGCTACGAGGGACCGAATGGGAAAAATTGCAAATTTGCAGATTACCTAAAATTTTTATTTTTCATCGGATTTGGATGGAATTTTTTTCTTTGGATTCCTCTTGATATAAGCTTTCAGTAGTGTGTCAACAGATTTGGTGTTACTCTTACTCTTTCAGAGCTACAAGGGATCAAAGGGGCCAAAATTGCAATTTTTCTAAATATGTGAAATTTTTATTTTCCATGAGATTTCATTGGAATTTTTCTTTGGATTCCTCTTGATATAAGCTTTCAGGATTGTGTCACCAGATTCGGTGTTGATCTTAGTGTTTCTGAGCTACAAGGGGTCAAAGGGGCCAAAATTGCAATTTTTTGTTATTAGTGAAATCTTTATTTTTATCCGATACATATATAAGGAATTATAAGGGCTATTTTTTATTTTCTTTAGTTTGTGTGCAGCTAATTACTGGGTCAAGCTCTTAATGGGGTCCATTTAATTACTGTATCAAGCTCTTTACTGTGTCCTTATTCATTTCGAATTACATTTATTCAAATTTCAGTGTTCGACATGCTGCGGTCGTGTCATGCTGCGCTCGGCGTAGCCCTTTATTTGCTAATTAGCAAAGGAAGCGCTTTGAAGTTAAAGTCTACAGTGGAGCATACAAGCCTTTGTATATATATATATATATAAATATATATGTGTCATGCTTTTACGAAATACTAAAAAAGTATTTGATATCAGGAGTCATTATTCCGACGTTTTCTACTGAAACTTCCCAACAGACCAGCAAAGATTATGCAGACTTTCTCTTTAGACATAGCTATCTTATTCATCAAGGCTTCGAAAAATTCTGTCTCATGCGAACATTAAAAAAGATCTTTGATAAATAGCAGTCCTTTGTGGAAAAAAATGAAGATTCGGTCCGAATTGTGATTCAAGATTCTTTTTTTTAAACTTAATACTTAGATGATCATTTCTTTTACTGTGTACGACATAAAAAAGCAATTATTTTCGAGTTGCTTCAAGACACAACCGCAATGGAAATGGAGGTTTGGCGCCATAAAACCGGTTTAACCAATTTTTAAAAAATATTTTACCAAATAACTAGATACCGATGTCACAGTGAGTTTAGATTCTGCATATGGCCAATGACCAAGTCAGGACCATTGCGGTCGACAGTTTTTCCTTTGGTTTCCGGTCTTATTTGTCCTTTTGCCTCCGAGACTTTTGCTCTTGACAATTCTTTTTCGGTAATTTTGTTATATCCCCACTTGAAGTAAAATTTAAAGAAGAAAAGAAATCAAGTAATATTTAAGAATTATTGAAAATTCCTAGACATTTGTTAGATTTTTACCGTGTTACATATTAATATGTATTCTAAATATGAAAATTCAAAAATTGTAATATAGCTTCAGTCGAAACTGATTTGAGAAGATCAAATTATAGTAATATTTATGGAAGTCAGCTCTCATAGTTATTACACTCAACCCCAAATATGTTATTTACCAATCCATTGTCGTCTTTTGTATAGAAATTGACATATTTACCCTGTCATAAATATACTAAATCGATTCGATCATCTAGCATATACAAAAACAATGAAAGCTGATGGGAATTTAATGTTGGTCCCATTGCATCATTTTCTTCTTCCTTAAAGCTAATAGTGCTTTTTAGATATAGACAGGGAGCAGGGAGCAATACTACATTATTTCAAATCCAAGTTTTTTTATATGTATAAGAAGTTATATTACATAGGCATATAAACTAATCTTACATCAGTGCAATTTCACTACCCAATATAAAATAGTTTAATCAAATATCTATGGCCTTTGAAAGTCATTTACCAATGTTCCCTGTGATTTTATTTGGTAAATTGAAAAAAAAATAAGAATTTTGTTAAAACAAACGGATGGTTCTCATTTACTCAGTAACTTCGGTATTTTGTTATTTAGTATAAAACAAATGACAACAGGGGATTTTAGAAGACACTGTAAAATAAACTGATAAAAAACTCACAATATCGTGAATGGTGGCATTTATTATGAAACCACTATGTAAGTTATAACCCAAACCAAAATCACAGTTCATAACCATCAAACAATGATTTTGTTGCATGACTATCTGTAAGCAACTAGCTGGGTTGATAAATTTAATCAAAATGGGGTTAAAGCAAAAATACCATAAACAGTGGTCAAGAGCCGTAGTCTATGAGACAAAAAAAAAAAAAAAATCAGCAGGGTTGCCACACGCCCGGGAAAAAGGGAAATGCCCTGGATTTTCGTTTTAGGTGCTCCCGGGAAAATGCGAAAAATAACAAAAATCCGGGAAAAATCCTTGAAAAACGAAACACCGGAAGTTGTTAATAAAATGAATTACTTGCCTTTACGCCCATGCAAATTTTCCACATGCATCGTAATTAAACAACCGTCAGTTAAAAAGTTCGTTGATTGTTCACTTGTACTCATAATATAAAGTCACTGACATTCAATGGAAGTCCCGCCGTGCGCGGTCCCGGCTGAAGAATAGGCCCGCAGCATCCTCTGAGCTTGGAGTATGAGCCATCCTAACAGAGGACCCCGAGGGAACCCCGGGATATAGAAATAGGACCCAGTATCTCCGGCTTGCGGGGTGTGACCCCTCCTAAACGGAGGCTGACCCCGAGGGTCCCGGGATATAGAAATAGGACCCATTCCGTGGTTGTGCGGGATTAATAAATACACAACCCATCTTTCGGATGGGATGTAAACTCAGGTCCACGTGTTGGGAGAAATGCCACGCTTCCTGCACGTTAAAGAACCCTTGTAGCAAGCTCTTTTTGGGGTGGTCCGTAGGTGATCGGCTACAAGGCTAAATTCCCCGCCCTTGACGATTTCACCCTACTTTTCCAGTGGCAGTCAGAATTTCCCGTCCCTTGGCCCTTTCCATACCCCAAAGTGATTATTTATCAACAAACTTGTTCTCGTCTTGATATAGCTGAAATATTGCTGAGTAGACGTTAAACAATATTCAATCAATCAATCAATCAATGGAAGTAACTCTTATCTTAACAATATTAATGTAGACAAACTTCAAATAACTAAATACCGAAGTCACTGTCAATTTATTTTTTCTGCATATGCGCATTTCGACAACTTATTTCTCTTCAGTGCAGATAAAATCTAAACGTTAAAGGACAAACTCCAAGGGGCAAGCTGACAGGTATTGTACATCTCGATCTGATGCGCTTGTCGAAAACGTTTCATTGATAGTTCTGAGTTGAGGTTCCACAAACAAGGCATTAAAATTATTGACGTACATGTATTAGTCAGCGAATAAAAGTGACAACACATGTTGGAGTCGAATAGGATAAAAAAACAAAAGCGAATCCTAGATGAGCACAAAACAAATGGAAGACAGCTTATTCCCGACTTTGTTCATGCAGGCAATTTTAGCTAATGGTGGGTTTAATTTAAATTTAATGATGCAATTAACCTCCCTAATTTATAAAGTAAGTCAAATCTTTTGTATGGGAAACATGCATCACGCAGAGGTGTTTACCACTACGGATTTTCCGTATTTTTACGGATTTTCAGTAAAAATACGCAATACGAATTCACATTGCAAATGTTTACCTAAAAACCTAGAAATGAGACATACGCATTTCCAGGTTGAGGATAGGGAAATGCTCTGCCTATGCGGGGTCTTCAGTTCAAAATTCGAACAGCACACAAACCATAAGAGACAAACTGTGTGTGCAAACGTCACACCCTACAAGATTAAGTTAACTCTATGTTTCTCGTAAAAGAGCAGACCCACTGGGGTCGTATAGAAGGCTAAATTTCCTGCCCCTACCCATTTTCCATGTCAATCAAAACTCGCTGTCCTATTTGTCAATTCCTTCCTCATATCTTTCTTCTTGTACTTATATATTTTATTTGAATTGATTAATTTGACCCCTTATATATTTTTCGTAGAAGGGCAGACTCGCTAGGGGTCGCATGGAAGACTTAATTTCCTACCCCTACCCATTTTACCATTTTTCCAGTGGCAATGGGATAGACAGATTATAACATGGAAAGTCTGACCGCGAACCATTGAAGACAAACTGTGCTGAGAAACGCTACTCCACAATCAGTTTAAATACCTCTTTTTTATTTCTCGTAGAAGAGTATACCTACCAGGGGTCGTGTGGAAGGCTAAATTTCCTGCCTCTACCCATTTCCAGATTTCCATCTTATTTAAGATAATACTTTTGAAATATTTCGTTTTCTTCTATATAAAGCTGAGATTTTGCTATTCTAATCAGTGAATCAAAACAATGGTGTAGAAAAAACAGTGGATAAAATTGACGAAACGAAAGCTGAAATGAAAAAATATTTATTTTATATAGCACTTTTATTCTATATATGGGAAAACATTCTCAAAATACGGATGATTACGGACACATTACTGCTTAAATACTGATACCGGTTAAGAGAGGTAAACAGTTCTGAGCACGCGACCACCATTATTTTCCCCCATTTGTTCTCTATAACGTAATTTGAAATAAAAAAAAAATCGCACCAACTCAAACCACATGAGATTTGGCATGATCTTAGGGTAAAAAAAATCATAAAAATGATAAAATTCTACCGTTGGGATTTTTTTATTCAACTTCAAACAGACATACACTCAGTTATAAAACCAGATGTCTTCCGAAAACAGTGCAGAATAAAGCAACATCATAAATGAAGAGCAAAGATTGTTACATTACTAACTAATACATGTATTTGTAGAGATAATGTCTGGTGTGCATATACTCCATATCCTTTCGTTGTTTATTTATGAGGATAAGTGATTGACCATCTAAATATCTCACAATTTTTCGTTTGTTTTAATCCTTGAAATCTTGTAAAAATCCTTGAAAAAGCCTTGTAAAACCCTTGAATTTCATATGAGGAAAAGAGTGGCAACCCTGAACCAGGAGGTGAAAACGTCCGAAATATTGTCGACCGCAATGGTCCTGACTTGGTTAAGGCATTTCAAAAGAAATGATGGATTAAACCGGTTTTATGGTGCTAACCCACCCCCTTCCACTGCGGTAGTGTAGCAATTGCTTTTGAAAAGTAAAGCTATGCCATTTTATGAGTCGTGATATTCGACGTTATTCATGCATTCACTGTCCTGTCTTAATTTGCCTTAATTTCATAGCACTCTAATTTTTTAATTACTTTTTCTGTAGGAAATATGATATTGCTTTAACATAAACTAGTGTTTTATTTACAGACAAGATGCCATGGATCAGCTTACTATTGAATTTTATACAGAAACACATAAAACAGATATGGTAGATAATGTTTTACCTGATGTAATGAATAGTATTAAAATAATAGATATAGACATGAAATCATTACATATCTCATCAGCTCCTGGTAAGCATATACAGTATTATATTTTTGTAATTACCTGTACATTTACATCTACAAAGCAATTTATAAACCCTTTGAAAGTAATACCACACTGAACAGTGATATCAAATTATGGTATCAAATGAATAACCTGACCAAATTCATTTTATGCTATATTATCAGAAAAACATACCATACATCTAGATAATTACTGGTTTATGTTAAATAACCATGCAAGTCTCGAAGCTTGTATTTTATATTATATGACTTACCAGTTTACCAATTCAAAACATTACGAGACCTTCCATTCAAATTGGAAAATTTCCTTTCGAATCGACTTAAGCATTAGTTAACCAATGAAAGGACAAGGAGTAAATCCACATGTGGCAAAGATTCTTGAAATACTAGTACATGGTAAAACCAAGCAAGTTGTTCCTTAGCTTGAAGTCACAATTAGGCCTTCACCAATTAGCTATGCTCATACTTCATAGTAAGTTCAAAACGATACACAGAACTGTTGGGGCGGAATTCATTGTTAGATGTCGATCTCTTTCATGTTTCTTATTATTCATAGATGCAGGATCAACAACAAACATAAAAATACATGGCAGAGTTATCTTACAATTGCTCTTATCCGTTGCCGGACAAATAGACCAATCGAAGACAATCAAAATATATAAACAAGCACAGGGCACGCATAGAGTCACTTGCAAGGAACCTTAGCATAAGAAATTCATGAGATGTTGGCAATTCTTACGAGCGGTCATAATAACACTTGGAAATTACAAAAGATAAAATGCCAAAATTTGAAAGTAAGATAGTGTATCCATACTAGAAAATACTTTAAGAAGAAGTACATCATAACTGAAATACTTGAAGAGCATACATTTCAAGCAAGGGTTGCCGTTTTTGCTTACTCCTCTCTCAAAGAGCGGTTAAACTCCAGTCTTGAGTATGAAATGAAAGGATATGAAGTTAATGCACATGAAACAGAGTCTCCACAATTGCATGGTAAAACCAAGCAATAATCTTAAAACTTAATCTGGAAGTCACCATGAGGCTTTCAAAGTATTAATTTTTTGGTGAACTTTCCATATTATATATGTGAATTAGATCGCTTTTCCATAAAAAGAAAACTTGATATGTTACGTGTGCTCTCGACGTAAAATGTAAAGCATTACAATTATTTACTGCTCTCTTGTCCAGTGGAATATCTTATTGCAAAATAAATTTGAATAGTTTTATAAATTAAAGCTGAAGTCGACGCCTAAAAAAATTACCCCTCTGTGTTTCGTTGTCAACAGAATGACCCCCCATTGTTTTTCCTTGAACTGTATTTTAATTTGCATATCTATTGTTACTTTGTATGACCTTCCTTTGTACTTTTTTTGAAATTCTATTGACAATATCTAAACTTCTAGTTATCAGTTTCTGTGATCAGTTTTTACTCTCTGATCTTGTTTTGTTTGCATTGCTTTACAAAACCCACGGCAGTAGAATACCGAAGGAACATGGAAGTGGTATTTACAAAAATGGAAGTCCAAAGACATGCTTAAATCGAGAACACAGAAAACAATGACGTTAGACAGCTACCAAGCACAGAAATAAAAAAAAAACACACACAACATTCAAAACCAAGGCACTCACAGTGTGAATTCTCGTGAAATCGAGATTGACACCAGGTGCTCCGGAAGGATAAGCATGTCCTGCTCTGTTAACACCACCCGCCACACAGTAAGTGAGGCTTATTTGTTTTTGAAGGATCTGTTAGGTAGCTGATTTGTGAATGTCTTTTGCTTACCATGAGACAAAACCAATTAAAAATCATGGTACGTGTTACATCTCTAATCCTCAAACAGTACCAAATTAAATTTTGAAAAGCTTTTGTAATCATCGATTATTCAAACATGGACAAGGACAAATCGGTACCACAAACATAACTAACGAAAAAAAAAAAAAAAAAAAAAAAAAAAAAAAAAAAAAAAAAAAAAAAAAAAAAAAAAAAAAAAAAAAAAAACAACACAAAAAAAACTTAAGCACTCGCAGTGTGAACTCCCATAAAAACCGAGAGCGACATGGTCCGGAAGGGTAAGCATGTCCTGCTCTGTTAACAGCACCCGTCACACTGTAAGTGAATCAATATAGGAACATGTCAAAATCGGTTGTCAAATCCGGGAAGACGTTATACTCCTCGTTGTATATTAGGTACCTTTAGTTTGACCAAAAAGGATGGGAATTTGTTCATTATGGTCTTTGCGACAATGTTGCTTAACGTTCAGTAATTTATTCCAATATGTGGGTATGGTATTGAATGTTAATTTCAAATGTTTGATTAGCTGACACATTCTTTACAGTAAACTTATTTATTCTACTAATTCTGAACAGAATATGCTGTTTTTAGATTATAACTTAATTGCAATTCGAAGAAAAATAAACACTTATTGGAGTTAATGTACGTAAATTCATGCAATAAAAATAGATCAGTTTGAATGATTCTTTGAAGTATTTTTTAACTGCACATTTAGAGAAGATTACAAGTAAGTCAGAGACTTTACAGTTGCTTTGCTTGAAGACATAAGAATTGCATCAGGCATAATATTAGAATTAATTTCGCTTAAACGCTTCTGTTGACTGAAGACAGCTCTATCATACAATTAACTATCAAAATTACGTAAGTGCGTTCAACTTCTACGAAGACAGTGCTTTTTCAGTATAACTTTATTACACTTGAATATAACTTAAAGGGGTATGAATCTAGGTAACATGCTGTTTTTATATACCCGGCTAAGACATCAATGTAGAACTTTAAATAGCTCGAGTTAAGGCTTTCATTATAATCTTGCTGGTCGCTGAAGGACTCCGTATGAGGATGTTATACATTATTTCTTGAAATGTCCAAAAATCAAAATGAAAGACCAAAATAAATTAACATTAATATAAACATTGAACTTTTACTGTTATGAAATGATTTTTTTGCAAATGAACACATTTCTTCAAGTTTTGGAAATGTAGTATTTACATACGACAACCCAAAAGAAATGAACAGTTTAGGTAGTAGATTATTTCTTGAATTCATTATTCACTTTTGGCACATGTATATATATATATATCTTTTTAAGGGGACCATTTTCATGCCAGTAGAGATAACTGTTTGCCCAGTCCTTTGTTGGGTTTAATAAAATATCATTAAACTGTAGATACTTAGGAAATATGGCTTGTGTAATTTTAAAATATTACTCATGAAAAATATATGTATTTTAACAAAAACCTAGGATATAGATGTGGATGAAGATTTTCTCGTATTATACAAAACTACAACAAAAACACACCTGAAATCACAAACCTGCACATAAATTGCCATTCTTTTTTATGACACCAGGCTATACATGATATTCTTTTTTATAACATTAATGTTGTATGGTTTCATTTGTTAAGTTGCAATAACAAAACGACAAAAACCCAAAATTCCTGTGAAGGAGAAGAAAATGATCTCAGTTACATTTTTCAACTCAGAAGATATTGTTTCAAGTATTTCAAAAATCTAATTGTTTTTTTGAAAATTAAGCTGAACACAGTTGAGAAAAAATAGAGATACATTCGTATTGCGTTGTGTTTATCTAAGGTAAACGTTTTAATGTGGTTTTGAAGTCTATGAAGATTTAACATTAAGAAATTGTAATAAAATTGGAAATTATATAGCTAGAAGGTGCGCGAATTATCAGAGGCCTCCCTTTATTACAAGTATAAAGTAATTTAATATACACCTTGCCAGGAAGCATAGTAATAATAAAGGGGGAAATTACAAATCTGTAACAATATTCAAAATCACAAAACTGCGAAGCAACTGAGCAATTTGATATAACCAAAATCGCATTTCAATATTGCTGAATGGAGAGAAATAATATCATTACATTGTAAAATTTTATCTTAAATTAACAATGAAAGAATATTGAGCAAATGCACATGAGACAGTGTCTCTACAAACACAAGGTAAAACAACGGTTTTATTGTTATTCTTCCCTTAGGAGTCACAATGATACCTCATACCCTATGATACCCCTAACACCGGTTTGCACGAAATTCATTACTAAATATGGAGCACTGCTACATCCATGTATCTTTCTTTTTGCTCATGGATGCAGGATCGTCAACAAACATAAAACTAACTGAAAATGTGTTCTTACAACTGTTATCATGCATTGTTGGAAAAACATTAAAAAAGACAATCACAACATATAACCAAGCATAGAGCATTCATCAAGGCCATTGCAAGAATTTTTTTGCATAATTAAACCATAGAACGTGAGCACTGTTCACAGGTAATCAGAATAAAATTGAGAAATTACAAAATTAAAATCCCAAGTTTGAAAGGATAATAGTGTATCAAAATACGCAATTCTCTCATGAACAAGTACATCATAAATAACTGAAGTATATAGAGAATTTGATTCGTTAATAAAATAAAAATAGTGTAGTTGGCCACGATTAAAAAGTAAATAAAAAAAAATGTATAAATTAAAAAAAAAAATGGCAAAAATTGGAACAGGGTATGATTGCCCAACGTTTAGGCCGTATGGACTAGAAGGCAGGCCTAATGACACGCCATTAGGTCTACCTTCTCTCATCTTTTCCTCTTTCTTTTCCGTATTTCAACCCGGTAGTTTTTTAGATGTTTTTTTATTTGTATATTTTTGTGTTTTTACTTTTAATCATGGCCAATTATACCATTTTTACTTCGATCCATACTTAATTTGTGACCATTGCACAACATATATATTTTCATGTTACCATATTCCGTCACTGGAACCATTTAACATAGCAGATTCAAAATATGGATTGTAATTTCAAGTGTTAAAATAAACTGAAAAACAATACGAAATAGCTAGAGTAGTTGTTATATTTTTGGCTCTCTGGAAATTTATCTAACACTAATTTAGATTCAATATGACCTTTATAATTTCAGTGTAACAGCTAATACGTGTTAGTCTATTTATCACCGCTTACATTGATGACCCCTTCATTTCTCAATCGATTGTCCTAGTTATGAAGTAGAACGATATACATTAATAAAAATATTGATGGATAATGTACAGTGCATTGCATTGATATATACTAACTTTACACTCGACATATATTGTCCAGAATATGTTTGAATATGTTAAATGACAAAAAGTAATCAATCGAATACCACAACATTAATTTCATAAAAGAATATACAATTTTTCTTGAATAGCAATATCTGTACGGTAGTGATATAATTTAGGTAATATGTTCATATACTCAAGACCAGATCGCGATGGAATATTAAAAAAACCGGAAAAGTCTGTTTTTCCCAAAACAATACATTAAAGGCAAGTGTAGGATGCCGATAAAACAACGGCAGTAGAATACCGAAGGAACAAAGGGGTGAAATTCACAAAAATCGAAGTCCGAAGACTGGGCAAAAACGAGAACACAGAAAACAATGACGTTAGACACAAAAACAATAACGTTAGACAGATACAAAGCACAGAAACAGAAATTACAACATTCAGAACAAAGGCTTTCACAGTGTAAACTCCAGTGAAACTGAAAGTGACATCAGGTGCTCCGGAAGGGTAAGCATGTCCTGCTCTGTTAACAGCACCCGTCACACTGCAAGTGAGGAAAATATATTTTTGAAGGACCTGTTTGGTAGCTGATTGGTTATTGTCGTTCTCTAACCCTAATGTGATAAAGTGATACATAAGTGGGCTGTAAATATAAATATGAAATATAGAATAAAACATTAGAGCAGACGAGGTATTTGTTTAATTGATCTTAATAACACTGGAGACTCCAGAAAGTCTGAAATAGCAAACAAAAATGTATGCGTGTCAAACTAAACATGGTGACCTAAACCCAAATTGTGAATTTAATGTGTTTTCAGAGCTGTATTTGTTGAGTGCTACAATGAGAATTGATGCAGGGACAGGCCTAGCAGCTTTGGAACATGAAAGTATGACACTTTCATGTGTTGCTCGTGGATCGAGTAACATCATATTTCGATGGTTCAAGGATGGCTTCTTGTTGGATATAAGTTTGTTCAAAAGGCGTGCACAGGAAACTGTAATTCCTTCCAGTCGTGATGGTGTTATGACATCTGTATTAACATTTGATCGAGTCAGTCCATTGGATAGAGGTAATTAGCTTTTATGGAATCATTCTGGCTTGCCTGTTATCTTCGATTTATGAAACTGTTTTTAAACATGTAATTCAGACTTGCATTTTGAATTTTATACAAACTTTTTGACACACTGAGTACTAAGAAATGATTAAATGTTTTATTTTTCCGGTGATTCGACCTAATTTTTCTTTTTGTATCATAGACTTCGGCTCTTGACAACTCTGTTCGGTAGTTTTTGTTATCACCCCAATTTAGGTGATGAAACAGTTTGTATTAACTTAAAAAACACGTGACCTACCGTAATTTATTATTTTAGAATTTCCCCTTTCCTCGTTCTTGCTTCGGTATTCGTTTGCCGATGTATCCCTTTCTTTTTATAAAGACTGAGTACTTTACAATTCATCCGAGTTATGAATTCAAACAGTTTCGTGTTTAAATTAGTGAGATAAGAATTGCCTGAATAAACTTTAATTGTACAAAAGGAACAACTGTCTCGTCTGGTAGTGCAAAATTTAGTATATTTCATTGGGTGACAATGAGAATAAGAAAAAAATATTAAAGATTTGGTCATTTATATTTCTGATTTTTATAAATGAGAGTAATGACAAAATTACTGGACAGAACTGTCAAAAGCCTACATCCAAAGGAAAAAAAAAGACAAATGAGGTGTAAAGCCACCGGAAAGTTATCAACCACAACGATCCCAACTTGGTACAGGAATTCAATAGAAATGGTGGGGCAAATGGTGTTTATTTGCGATATATGAGAATAGCAATATCATACATATAAGGGGCGAATTTTTGATATTGATTCATCTGTAACCGAATACATTTGTATAAGTTATTGCTAAGAATTATATTGTCTATCCAGTATAGGAGACTCTAAGCAGCTGCATTAGAATGAATGATTCTCTTGTTATACATTGGAAAGATTTGTTGAAACCCTCCAATAAGATTTGCAAAAAATCTTTGAAAAATATATTGTTTTCATGAAGGGTCCCATTTGATGATTTTTAAGCCCCTTGAATGTTCATGATTTGTAACGGATTTATATTCGAATGCAACATTTCCGACATGGGACTTTTTCTATTTACACATTACCTTTCGCTTATAGAATACTTGGTATTTCTCTGCGTAAATATCGTCAAGCCAATTCAGAAAGAATTGTTTCCAATAAATACAGTTTGTACATGTAAATATTTGATCTATGTACACGAAACTTATTTTTCACTGTAGGAACATTTTTATGCGAGGCAAGTGATGCTGGAAGGGCAGAGAACAAGTCATTGATCATTAATGTAATCACTGTTCCATTGGTTGATCTTTACCCACTGTCAGTTTCTGTAGTACAAGGAGATAGTACAAGTATTATATGTATGTCTCCTGAGGATACAGACAAAAATTTCACCTATAGTTGGCACATGGAAGACTCCCGTATACCATTGGGCCGTTCCGACTATATTGTAGAGGAGCTATTTCCAACTGGAACACGACTTTATATACCTAAAGTCGAGAAGTCGGCAAATTTTTCATGTACTGTAGAAAACAGAGCTGGTGTATTTAGTTTGACCTCATTTGTCTTCATGCAAAAAGGTAATAGTGGTGTATGAGTATTCGCTCAGTGTTTTAAGTATGTTTGTTATCCCAAAATTTAAAAAAAGGGTAAAAAGGGTTAAATACGATTTTGATTTCCTATAATGATATTGTTCATACTATTGTTATAAGTACTAAGCTTACGGCAACACAATTTTCTCTCTTATTATAGCAAAAGACCTTAGTCACACCGGGTATCCGGATCCAAATTACAATCCGTTTTCTTTGATGTTTTGAACCACATTCTACGGACAAGTGTAGCCCATGAATGAAAATTAGATCATAAAATCAGAAGTAACAGTATGATCTGATTCCCCGAAATTTAAATAAAGTAATAATAACAAAATATGAAACTTACACTTTTATGCTCCTACATGTAAAATGTGGTTCGTGTAAATGCAGACGATACAACTTGTCGAAGTCCGTTTTCAAGAAAGGGGGTTCCACCCATTTTCCTGAACTCTCATGATGTTACATACATCTGAAAGAAAAATGGGGAATCTACTCTCGTATCCGCAAGATATATTAAGGCATTCCTAAGTAAAGTAATTTGGTAAGATTTACTTTCATGAATTCAGTTTAATTTCATTTGTTGTTGTTATTTAATTCATACATGTGTGTCTCTTATCTTTTGTATCATCTATTCATATTATATATATTGCATGAAAGATGTATTTACAGGATCTAAATTTAAGAAAATTTCAGTCGTGAAGAGCCCTTTCCTCAACTTCATCTCAATGTTGATTTGTTTTGAATCAACTTTTACAAATATTTCGGTTTATTGAATTGTAAATGATCACTGAAGAGACATAACTTGTTGTAACTGCCACATGCAGAAACGATGTTCATAGTAACTTCTGTTTATTGTTATTTAGTCCAGCCGTCCGATGTCTTAGTTGTTTGTTGCTCCAAAGTTTGTAAAGCAAGGTATAATATAATTGACGATTCTCATCTTGCATAGTTTCTTCGAAATAAAGGCTTCATTTTATTTCATTTTAGTGTCATCTGAAAATATGACATGTGGACGAAGCTATCATAAACAAGTATTGTGGAAAAAAACGGCGGGAAACCATTTTGACAAAGAACGGTGCCCGTCTGAAACCGGTGGTAAGTTTGTCGTTTTATATTTTAACAAATACACATACCTGGCTAGAGCAGCACGCCAGTGTAAATTTAGGTATTTCCAGGGCACTGAACAAAGTATCAAAAGCTGTAATATTTCTTAAATTTGTTATAAAATTGCTATCAAAGATCAGATCGCGAAGTTCCAGCAACTACACCTCTATTACTTAGTTTGTCCATGCTACCAGAAAAAAAAATCAATATGTACATATTCGTTTTCATTTGACATTAGCAAATGCAGAAAACAATGCATGTCATGAATGCATTTTGAAAACAATTGATGTGCATGCGCTTCGTTTTCATTTTGATTATACTATGCTTAACTTTATGTCTTGAAAATTTTTGTTGCTGCTAAATGATGTTTCTTTTTAGTATTTGATGGGCGCTAAGTCTAGTCTGAAAAAAGGAATAATGTAAAACTTATCGATTTGATTTAAAACAATCTTTTCACTTTTCATAGTCAAGTATTAAATATGTAGTAAATGAATTGAATATAGTTTCTACAACGAGAACTAGTTGATTTTAAAATTTCTCACATTGAGTTAAATGAATTTAACAGAGTGTGAAAACGAGGCTTGCCTAGTTTTTAAACATTTGGAAATTTATGTAACAAGATGGGAGAAATTTCTTAATTAACGTGTTTAAGTTATAAAATATTCTCAAATAATACATTGTAAAACACCGTGCATTATTTTCGGAATTGATAAGTCTTTGAATTATGTGAGTTGTTCTCTCTCTTGAGATTAGAAATATATTTTATCACATCAGTCAGGTGTCGGTTAAAATTGCTAAAAATTAGAGGAAAAGAATCACATCTGAAGAAATTCTTTAAAACAAAGGTCACTAACATCAGCAAAACCTTTTTTCCTTGTATTAACTAAAATCAGACACATATATGTTTACATAAAATAATTTACGCCAATCCAAGTTTCAAACTGGATTTGCTTTTTTTTAAAATGACATCACCAAATTCTAGACATTATAATTAATTTTGCCGGTGGTTTCCATCTGATTTGTCTTTTTGTCTCCTTGACTTCGGCTCTTGATCACTCTGTTCTGTAATCTTGTTATTACCCCCGCTGTATAAAGTATATATATTTTCCGCAATGCGGAAAAGGTTTCGTCTTTTATTTCCGAATACAATATATGCCGTTACACTTTATATTAAGCTTAAACAAAGCAGAATATTGTTTTTTCCAGTCATAAAAAAATCTAATTAAAATTAGATCTATCAACTGTTCCTGACAGGCACTAAATGGAACATTTATTAACATCCGATTTCATTTCTGTTGCGATAATTCATTCGAAATCCTCGGCTTATATCCTTCAAAATGATGCAGACAGGATTCTGTCTAGTAGATGTCAAGAGTCATAAAACTAAAATTGGTCGTTGTAACATCTTCCATGAAGTGACTGTTAGTAACAGTTGGAAGGGTAAATTTTTAATAAATTGATAATTGATCTGAGTTGTATACAGCAATTTTGACATTTTACCCTGCAGAAGTTAATGAGACAAGATGCCAGAATGATGTATGTGCTTGTGTAGTTTGGCGTATATATTGGCTTATTTCTCTTTATAAGTCTTTATGCATTGAACATAGCAAGAGATATGAATGCAAAAGCTTCAATTGTATGTTATAGAAGAAGTTTTACTTGATTTAGATTTCAGTGTGTATGGACCTATAGATGTTGGTAAGTGGTAACACAACATTCCACAGTGTCCATGTTAATAACGTACTTTTTAATTTACATTTTTATACGGTGAGTGAGGGTTTCTACCAATTCATTTTACAATAACTTTACTGGTAGGTGGTTCTTCAACGGTCAGCTTAGTTACAATTTGATTTCTTTTTACCTTTGATTTCGTATATTACTTAAACTATGATACTAAAATATAAAAATTGGTTTGTGACTTTAGTTTACGAATGCTAAGTTTTTGACTTTGCAGTATTTATATCATCAGGAGGATTGATAAGTTGAAAATTGTTATAAATATTGGAATTCATATCAGCAATCGCCGTAGCTCTATTAGTGCAATATTTGTATTAAGGTAGTTCGAGCCTAATTAAATTTCAGCCGGATTTTTTTTTATTTTGAGAGATTTTGTAGGTATTAATTCATATATTCCAAAAATAAAATAGAAATGATATGTCACCAATCATTTTTTTCCCTGTAATCAGACTTTGAAAATCAGACAAATTTCAGTATTTTTCAGCAACATTTACAAAGAATATAAAGGGAACTGTGAGCACATCCTTATTGTTATAAATATCTGATAGTTTTTAAACTTTTTTTGATATTTTAGAGAGATACACTTGAGCTATTTGTTGAGCTGAAAAAAAATCAATGTCACCGTATGATTAGGAGAGATATTTTATGTATTTAACATAGAAAATGATTAGGGCAAAGGGAGATAATTGGCGGGAAAGTGAGCGATATACATGTGTCAATATAGTATGACGTCACAATGAAAAGGCCGAGAAACGAACATTCCGGCTTGAAAATCATGTCAATTCCGCATCCTAATCTATTTTCGAGTATGCGCCAATCGAATGCGCCGTGTATTAGTGTCGATCTACCTTAATACACGAACTTTTTTTCCCTTTTGTTATTCCTTTGAGACGTTTTGTACCCCATTTATATGATAATTGCTTTATCCTGATGTTATAATGGTGATTGGACAAGCCATTTACCCCTTTAAACTCATAAAAGACAACAAAGTCGGTTGTTTCCTTTAAATATTTAAGTGAAGGGACATAATTGATCAGTTTGTGTAGAAAAACAATATTAATTTAACTCCTCTGGATGCGCTTATATGCTGTAGATTTGGAATGTTTTTTCCATAAGTGCATTGGACTTTTTTCTTTACTTCATGTCTGTCCAATCATCACGTTTAGTGATTGAGCGTGTTACATCTTCACTCACACGTGTTGGGATATATGCACTGTTTTTACTAATGCATTCCAGCATGCTTTTTAAATTTTTGATGTCGCATGACATATATAGTTGTAAGACATAATTCATTAATTTATATTCCCAGTGTAATGTTCCCCAAATGTATATAACAAAATAATTTGCAGTGTATAAGATGAAAAAAAAAATTACTGACTATAAACTGGAAAAAGATCAGAACGAAAATTAACAGGTTCCAAGTTCCTTTATCCCAGCCTGCAATAATGAATGCTAAAACGATATCTAACACTTACGTCAGGATGGGTCGCAATGTCAAGAGAAGCATTAAATTCTTATCTCAGTAATTACCCTTTACACATTTTATCTTATATTTTATAAAGCTTAATATGACAGAGTTAACATTAAAATTGATAAAATTTCCTTAAGCCATGGACCAATATCAAAGGTGGACAGCGAAAACTTAAAGGTTGTCCTAGAATCGTCAAATTCTCACCAGATGTAAATGTTCTTATCTTTTATTTCAAAGATAGTTTAAATTACAAAATTGGTCAAAAGATAGTTTAAATTACAAAATTGGTCAAATTTGATTTGGTGTATCTTGTACACTGAACGACAAAATCATTTTGGAATGTCAGGCGTTGACAGAATCATGGCATAGGCACACAGACGCTATAGATATTCGTCAGGTGAGCGGAGTTGATAGAGATTGAAACATAATTAATCCTGGTTTAACAAGACATTTTATTTATAAAAAGCTCTCCCTTTCCAAGTCGGGAGTTGGCGGTGTTAATAAATTGTTCTGTGTTGGATTTTTTTCTCGGATTTTTCGTGCGTCCAAATGATTTCATTATAGGTCTCTCACTATTTTGATTCTGACATTTGTTATCACCTTTATTTACAAGATCCTTGGGCCTCTAATTTATCAGTGACAGAAGAAGCCTAGTTATTATACAACATGACATTAAACGGGTTATATGAAGTTACAGTAAATCAAAATTTAATGAAAAAGTCTTTCTATGAACATGTTGCACCGAATCTGAAATATTGCAATATGGCTTAAAGGTGATCGCCGGTCACGATTTGCTGATTCTGTCAGATTTCAAAATATCCTTATTTTATCCTTTCAAAACATATTAATTGTTTGCCCGAGAACCCCACATTTTGTCTGATAATTTAAATCTTTACATCCTTAGGAGCATTTAAAAAGAAAAATCATTGTATCCTATTTATTTGTCACATCCGTTCAGGGATAAATAATGCTGAATTCAAAGCCATTAAAATTCAGAGAAGTTGAGTTTCCCAAATTGCATTTATGTTTTAAAAACCTGGTCAGCAACCTATGATATTTTGCTTAAATAACAGTTTTTTAAGTTCTCAAGCAAAAAATAAACTTTATATGATTTTTTTTCAATTTTCGAAATGATCAGTACACATTTCTTAATTGTTCTACGAAATAAACCTAAATGAAAGTATTAACATTGATAATACTGATGCGTTGCTTATATTTCTAGACTCGCCGAATTTTTACATCAGGATCGTATTATGTTTGAATATATTTTTTGATTTCCTTGTATTTTAGCATAACCAGTTTCGGATCAAATTACTCCGTTTAAAGACATTGATATAGAAGAAATAGACAGCATCCTACAGCTGTAAACATAGCTAATAACATGGAAATAAATTATTATCTAACTTTGTGCTATTTGATAGACTAATTTTATTAACCTGAAATATATAAAATGTGATATAGATATATAACACATAGTAGGATTGGATTTTATGCTTATGAAAACATTCAGCTTATTAACACCCCACTTTATGTGCTCAGAATGTGTTAATTTCGTAAAACATCATATTGTATCGTAAATTGATATATTTGTAATAAAAAATTGTTTGAATTGTTATAGTAAACTTACATGTGTTGGTAATGATTTAGCTTTTGTTGCGTATTTGTTCGAGTTTGTTTATTTGTTTTGTCTTTGTCATATGTTATCTCAATTCGTTTGGATATTACTTACCGTGTTTTTAGCTCATCTGGCTATGCCAGGGTGAGCTTTTTCCATCACTTGGCGTCCGTCGTCCGTCCGTCCGCCCGTCGTTAGCTCACTTTAAAAAATCTTCTCCTCTGAAACTACTGGAGGGATTTGTTTGAAACTTTATAGTAATCATCTATGACATGTCCTGTACAAACAAACCTCATTTTATTATGATCCGATGAAAAACATGCTAAACGTGCTAAAAATAAAACCTAGGGGTAAATTGCAGTTTTTAGCCAATAACTCAAAAACCGATGCAGATATCAAAAATCTGACATGGGGATAAAATTGTTCAGAATGATGAGATCTATCTACCCTGCAATTTTGAAGAAAATCGGAAAAACTGTCTCAGAGTTACAGCCCTTTTTCCGTAAAATTTTCAAAATTTAACCTTTTTTATTTTTTATTTCAAAAACTGTAACAGATAGAGGTGAAGTGTAAATTGCAAAAATGTTCAGCATATCAAGATCTACATACTCTGAAATTTTGAAGAAAATCCAACCTGTGTTGTAGTTATTGACTCTTTTTCACAAAAAAAAAANTCAATGCCATATGGTTATGGGTTATTTCCCTTTAAAATCTGTTTTCAAATCTTCTTTAATTTACTTTTCTCTTTTAAGTTTTAGAGAAATTCGCTGTTATCTCTTTATTAAAAATAATTATTTGTTACATAATCAAGAGCAAAAAAGTGTTTTTTGTACAAATTTTTACATTTTTTTGCAAAAATACTTTCATAAACTATACTTATTTCACAAATTAATAATAATTGTATATTAATACATTTTGTAAGTCCCAGTCAGTCAATGTTTGCCCACCATGGAAATATCATTCCCAGATAAATACTGAAGTAGCATCTTACCTTCAATGTCTGCTTTACTATCTAACTGACCTGCATGGCTATGCCTTGGTAATTTTTGTTTGCCCACCTTGCAAACATCTCTCCCAGATAAATATTGAAGTAGCATCTTAACTTCATTGCCTGCATAACTTTATAACTGACCTGCATGGCTATGCCTTGCCATCACTGTGTCAGTGGTCTGTCTATCATAAACTTTTCATTCAATCATCTTCTCTGAAACCGCTGGGCCAATTGAAACCAAACTCGGGCACAATGGTCCTTAGGTGGCCTCTTTTTAAAAAAATGTCTTGCAAGTCCGTATCATATCAAAGATGGCCGCCAGCAGGAACGCGGTTTAACATTGGACCTTATAGGAAAACATTCAAAGATCTTCTCTGAAACCACTGCGCCAATTGGAACCAAACTTGGTCACAATAGTCCTTCGGTGGTCCCCTTTAAAAATTTTGTCCGGCAAGTCTGCACGTCATCCAAGATGTCCGCCAGCGGGGAACTTTGTCCAAAATTGGACAATATTGCAAAAATCTTCTCCTCTGAAAATACTGGGCCAATTGGAACCAAACTTAATCTCAATGGTCCTTAGGTGGCCCCTTTTAAAAATGTGTTCAGTAAGTCAACATTATATCCTAGATGGCTGCAGGAGGGAACGTGTTTTTAACATTGGACCCTATAGGGAAACATATTCATAGATTTTCTCCTCTGAAAGTGCATGGCCAATTGGAATCACACTTAGTCACAATGGTCCTTACTTGGTCCCCTTCATAAAAAATGTGTCTGGCATGTCCGCATAGCATCCAAGATGGCAGTCAGCGGGGAACATTGTATAACCTTGGACCCCATGGGAAATCGTTTAAAGATCTCCTCTGAAAATACTTTAACAATCGGAACCAAAGTGAGGCACAATTATCCTTACATTGTCTTCTCAAGAAAGGTGACAGTTGGTCTTCGCCCCATCAAAAATAGCTGCCAGTGGGGAACATAGTTTAATTTTGGATCATATAACATCAGCAAACTTCAAAATGAGACCCTTAAACAGTCAATAAACAAATTTGAAAATGAGAACCTTAAACGTTGTGATTATTTTGACTTATTGTGTCAGCATGACCCAGGTGAGCGATACAGGCTCTTGAGAGCCTCTTGTTTTATTTTTAAGTATGGAATTTCACCTTTCCTAATTTTTGCTTCGGTATTCGTTTGCCGATGTATTATGCCAAAAAGGACTTAAGTTTGGCAGATTGTATTTGTTTCAAAATTCCCTTGTCATAAACAAAGGATTCAAAGCTTAGGGCATTCCAGTTGAAATAATTATATTAGATTTTTCCAACTAATTCTTTTCTGTACAATGTAATGTGAAAAATTCTAAGTGGTGTTCCTTCTGTTTTAAAACCCAAAATACCCTGATTCACGTCTTTTTGGAATGCAGTGCGTTATCTGCTAATTTGTATAAACTTTGGATGTTGATTTCTTTTTTAGCAAATGCACAGACTATCATTTAGGCGTTGTATTTTAACATGTTCTTAAAACCAAAATATTATATTCATATTTGGAGATGTTATGGCGTAAATCTTTTTTATGGAAGACTTGATCTTTTGAATTTTTCTGTCGCTATTAAAAAGTTAGCAGCAAACAATATGACTCCTACACAAAATTTTTATTAAGAAAAAAAATTGGATTTTTTTTTGGATTTTTTTTTATCTTGAAAATAACAATATATAAATTGATTTAATTGATATTGATTATCATTTGAGTCTGATTGAGTTTTTAAGATATATTGTACATGTCTTGTATATCCGTTTATTGTTCCGAGAAATTAAACAATTACAAAAAATATGTAATTTTTTACTCTTTGTTATTTTTATATATGTCCTCAGTTACTATTTGTCAACATTTACAGAGTAAAACTGGAACCCTTTTCAGTATGTTCCGCTAGACAGTCAAAGTTTAAAATTCACATTTCAAAGGAATGGACGGAACGTTGTTTAATTAAGACTTATCCTCTCCCCAATCTTTAAAATTAGTAGATATTCAATTTTTAAATTTACTTTGTCTGTAGGTTATGCAACCAGGCACTGTGTATGTGCAGGAGACAGTTGTATTTGGGCAGAACCAAACTTTGCAAAGTGTCAGTCAGTATATCTTATATATGAAGTGTATGATAAGGTTAGTGTTTCAAATATACCAAAGTTATATCACTATAATTGTAATGTATTATGGTTTGTTGACGTAATTAAACATATTCTTGAGCAGTTCGTGAAACATAGAATTGTAAACTTTTGCGTGTAGTATCAACGGGTCTTGTGTAAGTGTAAAATTATTTAAACAGAAAATTTAAAGTCGATTCAATATTGAAAAAAGTTTTCCTAACATAATTATTCAAACTAAATGTTACAACTTGCGCTTAATTCGTCAGAAAAGACTGGTATTTTTGTTTATTCACAGTATTAATCGATGTTTTATATTGCAGTTAGAGATGCTTCGTCTAGGGTACCAGCAGACAACAATCAGATATGTATTTGATCGTTTGAGTGAATTCATCGTAAAGAATAGAGACAATCTTTATTCTGGTGACGTAGAACTAGCAGTTAGCATACTTCATGAACTGCTAAGACATTTGGTTCAGTTTCCACAGCTAGCACTTAAAGATGATAAAATATCAGTTAAAGTAAGTAAATCATTTTTTTAATAACCATGATATTAAATTTGATTGTAACTTTTGTCCATTTCATGTTGTGATTTTTATTATCTTATAGAATTTTTTTGTGAAAAAATGTTGAGTAGTCTAAATGAATATCGATTTATTATCTGCTTAAAGATAATTTTTGAATCAGCTAAATGGTTCTTGGAACAATGATATAAATTAATGCGTTTATATTTATGATAATTATATTTCAGTCATTGGTTGAATTAATGAATATAATGATCAGTGCAGCAAACCAGTCTACTTCGGAAGAAAAACATGTAGGTAACCAAAACTATACAAGTTTTTTTGTTGTAGATTAATCATATCAAGTTAATTGATACTCTTTTGCATTTTCTCGAAATCCAGAGTCAACAGTACTTTTAAAAGTCATGATTACTTGTCGTTTGTGATACGCCTAATGTATAAAACTTTACCTCGACTAAATCCTCTTTCCAACAGCAGTGATCACTTCAAACACTTGTATCAATTAATCGTACGGTTATATAGTGATACATGCATTCTTTTATTCCTTCGTACAGATTGAAAACAAAATCTTGACACATATACAAAATCTACTCAATAAGTTTCATTTGTAATAAGTCTCTATTTCTATAATTCTTCATCATACATGACAGTTCTTGTCACAATAAAGCTGAAATATTGCTGAAGTTGGCGTAAAACATCAATCAACCCTATTTCATTGTGTATTCAACTGAAATTTTGAGATAAGAATGGCTGCGATAAAAAATCTGCATGAGTATAGAATAAAAATAAACACTGTGGCCCATAATTTTTATTGCAGATTTTAAAAGTCATGATTACTTGACGGACATAGATCGGGAATCAACACGATGAAATTTCCAACCATTTACCAACGTTTCAATCAACCCGATCATTCTATTCTCTCCATGAAAGTACGTATTCTAAAAAAAAAATTACCATCCTACGAACAATCCTAGCCTAAGTACACCTCTTCGTAGACAAAAAGAAGAATACTGGATACGCAGTTAGGAACGGTAATATCGTATGGTTGTAACGACAAAATTGACAGGCAATCTATCCAGCCCGAAATGCAATGATGTAATTGTGATGCACATTTTTGATAACAATCCTAGACGAAAACGAAGCCATGGCCATCGCCATTATACATCACCAACACTTCATGATGTAACTATACAAGGCCTACTTCCTTTCGTTAGTAAACCTTTAGGATCGCATCCCATTCGTACAAAACTTTAGTCTTTACCACTTACTAAATTAAATTCTCTGTATAAAACGTCTTTAGAAAATACCTGCACTGATCAATCCTCATCTTTATACAAGTTAGATGCTGTTATACTTGATATTGGTCAACATAGGTTATTCAACCCTGTTAAAGAACGCGCCAATGTAGAAGAACGCCGTTCATTTCTACCCATCAAATTCGCTCATAAGGGTTTGGATGCTATTAACCTAGCCAATATCTTGCATCACAAAAATGTAAAAAACAAAATACCCCCATATTTCAAACACACATCAGTCCCGATCATTTCGTTCACCTATACTTCACCAATCGCGTCTAAAATTTTCTTCCATAAACGTGTATTGCAAAACCTTACCACCGACGACCTCAAGTCTAAAGCACCCGATTGTTCATGTTCTGATTCACAATACAGATATAGTCTTTGTGGTCACGTCATAACGGGAGATTTGAGTATCATTGAAAACAAGTCTCTCTGTGATATCCTTGCAAAAGGGCCTAAATTCCGTGAACCACATTCCATCAACTGGGAACAAAATTTCATACTTCTTATGGATGCTGTAGAGGACTACGCCAGAAAATGGACTAAGCATGAACAAGATGAAGACCTTGATTGGCTTTCAGAGTGGATTAAGGCTGTGAGGTCGATGATTCTTAAACGAATCAATCAGCTACGAGGGTCAATGAGAACTAAAGCATCATCAATTTTCAAAAATGCTGATGTGGCCAGTTACTTGTCCT
>MJUU01008298.1:244765-299313 GCA_002080025.1 Modiolus philippinarum
CAACTTACGCAGCTACTACTCTGTCAAAGGAGGTGATATTACAGAACCATAAATCTGTTTTGCTTTCCTTCGGGATTTCCTCCAAGGATAAAGACACAGATCTCCCCTCTTTGTACTGGGTACCTAAGTTACATAAATGCCCATGCAAAGAACGATACATCACTGGATCTGCCAAATGCTCTACGAAACCTATATCTAAATTGCTAACCTCTATCTTGACAGCTGTTAAAGAGGGCCTTCAAAAATACTTGATACTTGCTTTTCAAGAAGCGGTGTAAATGAAATATGGATTTTGAAAAACTCCAAAGATCTACTTGACATCTTAAACTCTAGATCATTATCACACTGTAACAGCATTTAAACTTTCGACTTCTCCACACTTTACACTACTATTCCTCATGAACAACTAAAATCTCGGCTGAAAGGTTTAATTCATAGATGTTTTTCACGTAAGAACGATAAACAAAGATATAAGTACATTGTTGTAGGTAGAGAACAAGCCTACTTTGTGAAAAATGACTCCGAATCGAAAAAAAAATATACAGAGGAAGAAGTGATTAAAATTGTAGAGTTTCTGATCGACAATATATTTGTCCAGTTTGGAGGACTTGTTTTTCAACAGACTATCGGAATTCCTATGGGCACAAGCTGTGCGCCTCTCCTAGCCGGTCTGTTTCTTCACTCTTATGAAGCTGAATTCATCGAAGGGCTTCTTCAAAATAAAGATAAAAAACTGGCCCAATCCTTCAATTTTAGCTTCCGTTATATAGATTATATTTTTCCGTTATATAGATTATATTTTGTCACTAAACAACCCTCGCTTTGATGATTTTCTTCATTTAATATATCCAAAAGAGCTCGAAATTTAAGATACCACAGACACTTCTACATCAGCCTCGTTCCTTGACCTTCACCTTGAAATTGACAACAGAGGTAGACTTCAAACTAAGCTGTACGACAAACGCGATGACTTCACCTTTCCAATAGTAAACTTCCCTTTCCTTTGTAGCTACATCCCAACAGCGCCGGCATATGGAGTTGACTTTACTACTGGATTTGACATATTCAACACGGTGGGTGTCTTATAAGAAGCAGGAGATGCTAACTCTACCGGTGCACCTGATCTCACCCATGGTTTTTTGTTGGGTCCGTGTTGTTCATCTTTGTGTGTGTGTGTTTTCATTTTTCTTTTCTGTGCCGTACCCATGTTGTGTCTCGGTTTCTTTTTTTGTTTCTGATGTTGCCATTGTCCTTGGATTGTTGTTTTGGATTGACGGTTCGGTTCTCACTTAGTTTACTGCTATAGCTTGATATCTAAAATGTGCTGGTATATGATAAAGATCAAAAGGATAGATATACCTTATATTCTGATGGCAGATATTCATTTGAAATGTTTTTTCAAAATGTAATAAAATAACTGGTTGTTGATAAGATGGTGTCCATACGTTCCTTTTTTCAGGATATGAAAGCAGCGCCATACTTTTTAAAGATTTGTCAGATTATTTCAAAAAGCATTTCCAGTGTGTTGCTCATGGATCAGCAAACGGAAATTAGTACAGCATCCTTAGGTAATTAAAATGTAATCTGAAAAAATCATCAATTGCTTTCAATACTGTTTAATGAAAAAAAAACTGTTCAAAATAATAAAATAAAAACAAAGACAAAGCTTGAACAAATCTAGTGTGATGATTGCAACAAATCTGGTATCTGTTATTTCAAAAATTAACATTAAATGTCTTTTGTGTTAAAAAAGTAAAAAAATGTGAAGACCAAAAGGCCAAAATGGCTTTTATGTCTCTACAAATACATGAAAGAACCAAGAAATGGAACAACGCTTTTATTGTTATTCTACACCTTGAAGTCACCATGAGGCCTTTAACAATGAGCTGTGATAATACCTTATAGTATGTTCAAAAGAGTCTCTAGAACCGGTTTCCTTAAGGTGGCTCTCTCATCACATTTTTAAATTTGTGTCAGATTTCGGAACTCCTCGGGTTTCTCCAATTCAACGGTTTAAAGAATTTTGCACAGGGACCCCCACTTTATATTTCATGAATGTCTTCTTTAGGTCAAATAAAGACATCTCACAAGTTTTGATAAAATTCTTGATATGACTTCCTAGCTTTTTGGCAAAAAAATAGTGCTAATGTTAAATAAAGGGAAAATCCAGAGAAATCCCTTTCCTTCCAAATGATTTAATGTCTTCTATCTCGGTAAAAAGCACACGGACCTATATATTTCTTTTACCATTTCATTTAGTGTACAATGCTTTATCAATTAAAACAGGTTAAGAAATCCTTGATATAAACACTATCAGGAGTGAGCCTTCTTAATGTCGAACAACTGTACATCCATGTTTCTGTTAACTCATGGATACAGGGTCGTCCAACTATCGTAAATAGTATGCCCATTTTTCATCTCATTGCCACCATTATAATATTGGAACATACTTTAACATTAGATATCATGAAAATTACTTTTAAGAGCATCACTATAGCTACCAGTTTCAAACAAAGTAAGCATGATCTTTGGAGTATCATCATCAAAACTTGTCCGACAGAATTGAGTTTCATGCAGATGTTAAGGAATTTTAGCCACTACATGCACTAGATCATATCGCACAGCCATTTTGATACGCAAAGTTTTGTAGGAATTATTGGGATTTGATCAATTTAAAAATTAATATACAATGGCATATATAAGGATGTAACTCTTCAGGAAGCATTGATGGGATTTCGTTCAAATATTTGGAAGATCCTTCATATTTACTAAATTATATCGCACAGCGTTTTTGATTCAAATTTTGTTGGAATTATTGGATGTTACTATTCAATAAGGTTTTTGTGGACTCAGCTCCTCAGAAACCGGCGATTGGAAATCGTGAAAATTTTGCAGTATTGCTACTCTCTTTGAATACTAGATTATGCCACTGCTATTTAGATTCATTAAATAAAGTAGGGGTTATGGGGCTTTGAACGTTGTACAATATTCTCAGTACAAATAGGGCATAGTTTACCTAAGCTCTTTTCAGAAACCTTAATTTAGATGTCTTGAATTTTGAAACTGCAAGACAGATTCTTTTGATTATTAATTGTAAGATCTGCAGATGCGCTTACTATACCACCATTTTCAGTTTTTATGAGTCAATTAATCTTTGTAGGATCTATAAGTTTGGTATGAAATTTTCAATTCTGTACAGTATTGGTTAGAATCGTATCATTTGTAGACTTATATAGTCCTTGTAGAAATTCCAATGTTCTTGTTCAATTTTCTTCCACCAAACCATTTTTTCCGGCTTTAAAAGGTTTTATAAATCCATATTACACTCAGAGTGAATCAGTTGTCTATTTTGTTATATGTTAGGTTTGAAGTTGTAAGACGGTAGGCTTGACGCTACGTGCAGCAATCTTGTTTATATTTTTGAAGCGTTTTTGTTGTTTCGACTTACACCAAGTTAGATCACATTTTTTTATTGTTTTTGTGTTTGTTAGCATATCAAAATTCCAGCCATGTCCTGCGCGTAAAAGGGTAATTTATTAATTTGTAATGCTATGATATATTTGAGAAATTGTGTAGTTGATATAATTAAGATAATTATCTGCATTTTTGAATATTTTCATTTTACTTTTATTTATCGCATGCCAGTTTTTTGGTGTTTGTCGATATCGTGAAGCAGTAAATACTTCTTTCCAAATGAAGATAATAACAAAATTGCCGATCAAAATAATATTGTCAAGAGCCGAGGTCCAAAGGACACAAGAAAAGCAAGAAAATTGTCAACCACAATGGTCCTGAATTTGCAAAGGTGGTTTAAACCTGTTTAATGGCGCACCCAACGCCCATTCAAATGCGGTATTGTACAGTAGCAACTGAAAGGTCGTAGACAATGATCTAATTTCGTCCTTAATATATTCAGAATTTCCTACATTGTATATCAGTGTTTTTTTTTCGTATTCGCTAAAGGTGTACGTCGGGTCAACTCTATCGGTATGTTCTTTCTTTCCTTTTTGTTTTTCTTAGCGTGTTGTATATTTATATCTTACTTTCTACCTATTTTGCACTATTGGGTCATAGTTGTCATTTTGTGACTTTGACATTCACAAAACCACCTAATAGTTATGAAATATGAATGAAAATAAAACCTTTTTTTCTTTGTTCATATATCTTTTGTTTTTTCATTTTGTTGTTTTTGTGAGTTTTGTCAGTTTCTTTAAAGAAGCATGTTTATTTCATGAAGAGTCATCGTCATCATTTCGGAAGATCTTCGTTATACTGATAGTAAAGCATTTTTTTAATTATCGTCCTTTTTTCCATTGGTGTAAAAAGATTTCCTGTCAGACAAACATATAAATCATGCATTCTACGTTTCTTTTATGTTTGTATATGAGTATTTTTCTTTACCATTTGTAAGAATCGTATGAAATTATTAAAATCACTTTGACTAAATGAAATAAAAGGGATAACAGGAAACACCTACAATGGCTGTAAATTATAATTACATGCCACAATCTGTTAGGGAACTACACAGGAAAAACACAAATAAAACAAAAGACAAATGTTAACAACGATAGGAACTTGGGACAGCCGGACTTGGTACCGGCACTAGCAAAAGCCAGCGGTAGGGTTTGACTCACAGATAGTTTGACGGGTACCGCTAGCGGAGCAGGACATGCTTACCCTTCTGGAGTACCTGATGTCACTCCCGGTTTTCATGGGTGTTCACACTATAAGTGCCTTAGTTCTTAATGTCGTCATTTTATTTCCGTGCATTGTAGCTGTCTCACATCCTTGTTTGGTCTTTGTTTTTGTCTGTTGCCGTTTTTGACATGTCTTTGGACTTTGATTTCTGTGGTCTTATCTTCACTTGTTCCTTCGTTATTTTACTGCCGTTGTTTTAATGACGAGCTATCACTTCGCATTTACTGGTAGTACATAATATTTGAATTTACCTGGTGTGAAAAAAGGTGAGACAAGCAAATCGTACAACATATTGTATTTGTTTCCATTTCAGATGTCTTTACAAAGAAACTGCAGACAACAACTCGTAACGGATCAAGCACTGTTTCTCTGCCAGACCAACTTCCAAGTAAGATTATTACTGAAATAAATTACTTTATTGTTTGTATCGTCATTATACTGCTAATTTGACTCATGTTCATGTTTGTCGGGAAAATAAAACGTTATTCTTAATTAAGATATTCCTGTAATGAATCTGCTAGAAATGACTTATATTCATCAATAAATATTATGAATCCAGATTTTATTCAAGATCAGCCACTCAATAAGCAAAAACAAATTTTAAATCCAAATTTTCAACTTTTGTCAGCAGTAGCAGACTTTTTAAAGCAAAGTACAGACTTGCGAAAGTAAAGTCCACGTTGACCAAAGTTGCTCAATATATATCTGTATTTACATGTCATTTGTTGTTGTATATGTTGCCCTATGGGCGTAAATTTGCAAATAAATATACTGTATCAGATAAATATCCCCCAGTATCGCAGATATATCACAAATTCCCTTTTTCTACCCTCAAGGATATGTACATAAATCAGATCTCAAGTGTTAATATAACCACTGTAACCTATCCAATATGCAGATGATCATGACAAGGTTTGTCCCAAATTTAACTCCACATTTATTCCACTTTAGGTACTTTTTGGTAATTTTTCCTATAAGGAAATTGTCGTTTGTTTTTTTCGAATGGAGAGAAGATAGTGATCGGGTTTATGATTTTGCAGTTTTTCAAAATTCACTTATAAAAAAAGATTCATTGAATATATATTAATTACTGCTTGTCATTGCCATTGTAAAATTCAAGTGCTAGCAAGTTTTTGTTTTCACTTTTAATTTCCGTTCCACTATATTATTTATGTCGAGAAAGGGCATTGTATATAATCAGTGGACCAGAAAATTTGGATAAGTAAACCGTAAAGTTTGAAAAATCCTTTTCATAGCACTATTAACTGCATATAAGCACATGACATACTTCAATTCCTTCAATCACAAATTTAAGAACATTCCACATCATTGCTTTCATAGAAAAACAAACAATTACAAGCAATCAATCAATTAATAAAAACTATCGCTTGAGTTTGGGGTGTAAGCTTTTATTTGATGCGTTTTTTTTTGTGTGTCTGATACAAAATTTTTAGAGATGCTATTGCAAAAAAAAAAGAAATATTGTGCTCATACGGCTGAATCTGACAACCCAATATTACTATATAAAACGACACATCAATGATAAAATAATATTTTTAGCGGGTCGGTTTAAAGTGTTCATTGTATCTATTTGCCATCAGTTTGTTCGTTTGTCCGTCCTGTCTGCAATTGGGGTATACACTTTGTGGCAACGACTCCTCCAACATCACATAGTGAAATTCAATGAAACTTTCACAGAATGTTAAGTTCTTATTGCCATTGTGCACCAGCTATTTAAAAATTTGATTTGACTAGATTTTTTTGGACAGATTTTTTTAACTCTGGAATGAAATGGAGAAGAGGGGGTATATTTTTGTTAGCTTTACTAACAGTTATTTTGTGACCGCAAAATTTTATACGACCGCAAACAATTTGAGGTGGTATAATCATATGGCGCTGTCGTCGTGGTCGTTGTCGTCCGGCGTCGTCGTCTGTAGAAATTATTGTTTTGGCCAATAACTTAAGATCAATCCTTATGAAAATTTTATAAAGTGTTCCTTTACATAAAAGGAAGGCTTTGTAGGGTTTTGCCTACTTTGGCCCACCCGTTTTCTTTTTTAAAAAGGGCAAATAGGGCAAAATTTGGTGTTTTTCACATATTTTACTTGTAGTATATTTATTATTTATTAGATTTTGATGGGGTTTCTTTCAGTGTGTACCTAATTAAATTTCCTATCAATATTATGCAAACGGATTTAGTGTGGCATGTACCGTTCATGAGATAAATGGGGACCCAAAAAGGGCGAATCTAAAAAAAAGTTTTAGTCCGATTTTGAGTTTTTTGCAATAGGTTCCTTATGAAGATAAACATAGAGCTGCACCATCAGATTTTTGACAACTTGTTTCCTTTCAAAGCTATGAGGGGGCAAACGGGGCCAAAATTGCAAACATGCATATTACCTAAAATTTCTTTTTTCATCTGAACTCGATGGGATTTTTTCATTGGATTCCTCTTGTTATAAGCTTTTGGTGCATATCAACTAATTTGTCATAGGTCTTACCGTTTCCGAGCTCTAAAAGGGAAAAAAATTGCAAGTTTTGTAAATATGTAAAATCTTTATTTTTCATCAAATTTTGATAGGAGTTTTGCCTTTGGATTCCTCTTATTTTAAGCTTACGGTAGTACGCATACAGATTCGGTATACCTCTTACTGTTTCCAAGCTATATGGGGGTCAAAGGGGTCAAAATTGTATTTTTCTAAATAAGTGAAAACTTTGTTTTCATTGGATTTTAATCTGATTTCTTTTTTTTTATTGCTTAAAAAAATAAGGTTTGAGTAGTATATGACAGATTTGACATATATCTTACCATTTCTGTGCTAAAAGGGGCTTAACAAGGCTGAAATTGCAGTTACAAACAACCTAAAGTGTTTTTCACCTGATTTCAATGGGATTTTTATTAGTATTCAAAAGATTTTGTGTAACTGTTGAGTTTCCGAACAGTAAGATATCGAAAGGGCTGATTTTTATTTTTCCCATTTTGGGTCCAGCTGATTAATGTATCAAGCTCTTTACTGCGTCCACATTCATTTTAAATTACACTTGTTCAAATTTCAGTTGTCGACATGGTGCGGTCGTATTATGCTGCACTCCGCGTAGCCCTTTATTCTAGTTTATTTTGTATGTAACTTAAACTCGCAAATTTTGAATTTCATACCAAAAGAGGTATTTATTTTCTTCAGATCGAAAATGAGTAAAGTCTCAAACTTCGACTTAAAACATAAAAAATAAAATATTGTCCAAATTCACACAAAAAAGACTGAAAAAAATTAAATGAAGAAAAGTTTGCTATGGTACAAAGTTATCAAAGCCGTACTCCTTGCTACATATTACATGAATCTTTAATTTTTATTTAAACCATAAACGATTGTGCAATATTCCTAAATATAATTTCGGATAGTTTGATTATTCATTTCACAAATATTTTTTTTTTATATTCAATGCATATATATATTCTCGTTAAGTACAGATTGTTTGAAATATTTCTTCGAGATGGTAAAATTTTGATTCTCATCATGCTAGACTTACCGAGCATTAAAAATCTAAATTTTAATATCGACAGTTAAGATTTATATTTAAGTCACAACTTATCTGAATGAGAATTCATTATGTCTGTAAATTTTGTGTAGGACTGCGAAAAAATTGAATGGTATAAAACATGTTGCGGAAAATTAACATCCGATGATGCACATTTAATCGTCTCTGGGTATTGGCTGAATTCGAATGTATTAATTACTAAATAAACTTTTCGTTTTGCCACTTTTAATTTTTGTTTTGTTTTAGCCAATAATAGGGATACTTTACTTGATATAAATATTTATATCTTTCAGGAAAAGAAGAAATACACGTTATATCTTTCATGAATAAAGTATTACAGTCATTATTGTCAGCAAAAATAATAGACTCAAGGTACCACTAAAATTATTATATGAAAAAAAGTTTGAAATATTATTTTGAATTGATTATGAAAATTAAAGAAAATGCTTATATGTAGACTGATATGCGAACATATTGTATATTGCATCTTCATTCATATTTAACTATATAATTTGCTAGACATTAAATAAAACATGAAGTAATATTTTCTGTTTTAGCCGTTCATAAATATAATAACTTTTTCTTATGGCTAATTCCTTCATTATCTCTTTAACCAACAGGATCAACGTAAATAGTCCGATTTCCAATGTGCTATCGGTTTTTCCTCTGGATAGCGGCAATACGGACACAACAGATCTCTTTACCTACATTCCAATGAAGCATATCATTCCGGTAAATATATATTTCATATATAATTTTTCAGTTATTTGTTTCAAAATATTGGTACGACAATGAAACACGGATCGATTATAGAGACAAATTCAAACGGTTTTTATCTCGTCTGACATTTTTAGCTGGAAATCGTCTTCACTTAATGACCATTTCTTGTCATATGTTCTCCTTCCGTCGTCGCTCTTCCACTTTCTTTTTGAAATTTTGATTTACTTCTAATAAAGCACAGAAGCAAGTTTAATGAAACTTCAGGAATGATACATAAATCATTTTCTATCAATGCTGAATTTGCTCAGATTTGTGCAAGAACATGGCCTGAAGCACAAGATAAGGTTTACTGATTTAATGAGCATAATTCTATCTTGTCTGAGCCCCTACAGAAGATTAAATGAAAATGTAGTACTGGATTGATTTGATTGAGGTCTTCTATGAGAATTTTCTCCTTTGGTTCAGCTCAGCCATTATCAAGGAAAAGCTTCACATTTAAAACTCTGTTGCAAAAAAAAATCATAAAACATGTCTTCCTTATTTATTTAAGTAAATCAAGCAAACTGGATAGGAAAAGTGTATGTAAGTCCAGAAAAAGTTAAATATTTTCTAATCCTCCATAACCATGTCGCATGTACAGGACACGGTTTAAACAACGGAGAAATAAAATATTGTCTATTGAAGCTAATTAAACTAAATAAGCTTTGCACAAATCTTGACGATAATTATTCATTTTGTTTCAATCCGACAAGTATGCAGATTGATTGAACGGTTTATTTCGACCGCCTTTGCAAAACCATCTTTTACTTTTTGTTCCAATATAAATGAACCGTTAATGAATTTACTACAAAACGACCTTTGAAAAGTGTTTGAAATGAAGTTGTGTTTCTTTACCATAGCAATTAAGCCTAATTATTAAATAATATAAAGGAAAAACAAAATACCGAAGTTACCGTGAATTTAGTTTCTGCATTTGCGCATTTCGACAACTTATGTCTCTTCAGTGCATATCATATCAAAATATTTGGAAATCCATAGACCAAAATGTGTAAAAGCTGATAAAGGAAATGAAGAATTGAGAAAAGTTTTAAGTGGGCATTCCAAAGTCGTTTGTTAAAGAGTTTGTGAATTAAAATATTTTCAACTGATTACGAGTCATTTGAACTAGTTAGACTTGGACTATCCCAAGGTCTTTGTTGTTTCAGTTTTAAGTGAGCGGTGAAAGATAATTTTTGAGTTAAGTGTCACGTATTGAGGGAATTGAATATTGAAATATCCTTTTTGCATGTTGTTTCATTCACATGCACTGATAACATTACTCATTTATTAAAAGTCACATTAATTGACAGATATTTGTATTTGAATCACAGATAGCCTTTGAAAATAAAAGCATACCATTACATGTACCATTTCAAAGGGATAGAAATAGAATTTCATGTTTCATTATTTTGCATCTTTCGTGATTTCTGGCAATTACACTAAAATATTAATATGTCCAAGATGATATTACATTGAAAAAGTTCATATTAACTTTTTAAAGGTTTTATGATTATTTTTTTCTGTTTCAGTCCGCTTTTAATGAATATAATCATACTGTATGCGTTTCATGGGAGTTTGATGAAAGGTAAGATTCTTAATTTGATTAATGCAAAGCATTAAAATGAAAAAAAAGATATAAAGTACGTGTAAAGACAGAGATTATAAAGTAGAAATAACATTAAACGCCCATAATGCCAAAAATTACAATCGCATGCCACAATCCACAAAACACAAAAAAGACAAGAGACAACCGTAGATAACGATGGGAACGATGGATAACCGGACCTGGTACCGGCAAAATAAAAGGCTAGCCACAGGGTTAAATCGTTGTATGGGTACCAAAACCTCCCCTTTCTCTATCTCGTTTCCCTATGGTATAATAAACATACGAATAAAACCCAATACAGGTAGACTACTAACTCCAGGACCACTATCTGGAAAACGAAAAATGGGAACAAAAAAGTAATTTAGGAAGATGGGTCAAAGAATGCTCGCCGCTACACTGCCGGCTAGCTCAAGAAGAATAGTCTGTTGGTTAAACACTGTCGCACTACAGAAGAATAAATCAAAGAGTTCTGCAAAGAGTCATCATGTATTTCAGTTTACATCGGCAGTATCAGTGAGAGGTCAGTATACGTGTAACATCTTCAGGTCATTAAATTCCAAAGTCAATTAACGGATTCATGTAGAATATAACGTTGATATCCACTATTACGTAACGAAAGTTCATTTGAAATAATGTAAGAGATTACTTTTCAAATCTCCATCCATCACAATAGATGGTATTTACTGTATAGTTTATTCAGCAAACGGTTAGAAAATTAAAAACATATCAAAACTTGTGTAAACTATTGTTATATATATAAAAAAGCCGGCAATGAAGTTTATCAGTCAATGAAAGAACTAAATATGTGCATAACATACAGAACCAAGACAGATCGCACATAAAATGCTTAAACTAAGGAGTAACTGAGTTAACTCTGCTCTGCAAGTGACATCTGGTGCGTCTCTGAATTAAAAGGACAGTGCCAAGAAAGGTGCATGTCCTTGGTCACATAAGAGCTACATATACCTGTAAAAACATCTTATGTTACCTACTCATTACATTGGCATATATTTGCTGTTATATGTTTTAGATATCACGGTAAAAATGTAATATTGCTGAATGCAAATTTACTTAAGAGAGTATGAGCTTCAGTTCTCAGACGCATTCGATACCCACGGGTTTTATCCATTCAATCATGGTTTTTCTTGGTCATAAGTCACTTAAAAGGTATAAAATAGACAATGTAATCAACCACCGATTATATTTTCATATATCCTAAGGCATATAAGAAGCTAATGACAAATGAAGAGAAACTCTAGAGAGAACCGTTTCCCGCCAAAATTTTGATGTCCTATACATAAAAAATTTGGGCATAGATTTTCAAAATTTTTTGCTTATATTGTTCCATTAGCAAAGCTCTTCAAAACAAAAAGTAAGAATTTTCATTCTTATTTCAACTTTCTGACACTCGTTCTCCCTTACACTCTTTATGCGAAATTTGGTGTAAAATCAGCCATTGTTTTTTCACCACACTGTGTCTTTTTAAGATGATGAAAAATGAAAACACAAAGAAAAAGTTTTTTGATTTACATTTTAGAAGGCCTGAATTCGGACATTGGACGGACAGACACTGTTCAGATGCTGTAACAGAAAACAGAAAAATTCTATGTAAATGTAAAATACCGGGACATTTTATGGTGATATCTGTGCCTACGAACAAAACAGTAAGTTATCTTTCAGAAAAAAGTACACAAGAAATGCTGTAATACTTTGCACCATCGACATTTAAAAGCAGATTATAAAACTTAATTTTTACAAGAAAACCCCTTTCAATTTGAAACGCTTGGAAATTTGTAATATTTTTAAAGCGTTATAAAGATTTGAATTGTATATTCAATCTACACTTAATTTCACTGCAAATTCCGGTGAATTGTGTAATCTGTAGAATTTTCAAGATAACACCACGATGTTTGATTAATTCTTGCAATGTTTTTTCTCTTCGCACTCATTTGTATACACATATTCTGTAAGTCGTGTGATTAAATAATTTGAAAACAGATTTTTGCTCAAATAAAAAAAAATGAATAGAATGTCGGTGCTTTTCAAATTGTAGACATATTTTTTTACTGTTAGTTAAAGAAAAAAGTTATTGAGCAATCTGTAAACCCTAACAAATATAACATATTATTTAGAACTCTTTTTAAAGTATTTTAGTCAGAAACTTGCAAAATCTAAAATTTCGCAGATTTTGTTTAAAACTTAGTTATTTTACGAAAGGATATGGAGGAAATGAATATGACACCATAACACATATGTTAACTCCAACTGCAATAATTTTAATGCGCTGATTAGCCATTACGGAAATAAATTAGTTGTATCTTTCCTGTGCAAAGCTCTGTCCTTAGCGAATTCAGAATTACATTTACATCCTTTTGTGTATTTGTTCTTGTGCAGTATTTGTACAGCTGTCGGCTTATGTTCAAGATATTTGGACTAGATATACATTGAACTGAATTCAGATTTCTGAACGGCCACCAGGAGAAACTTAATTACTTTGTCAAAGGAGGAGATATTACAGAACCATAAATCTGTTCTGTCTTTCTTCGGATAAAGACACAGATCTCCCCTCTTTGTACTGGGTACTTAAATTACACAAGTGTCCATACACAGAACGATACATCGCTGGATCTGCCAAATGTTCTACAAAACCTATATCTAAATTTCTAACTTCCATCTTGACAGCTGTTAAAGAGGGCCTTCAAAAATACTGTGATAGTTGTTTTTCAAGAAGCGGTGTAAATGAAATGTGGATTTTGAAAAATTCCAAAGATCTACTTGACATCTTAAACTCTAGATCATTATCACACTGAAACAACATTAAAACGATCGACTTCTCCACACTCTACACTACTATTCCTCATGTACAACTAAAATATCGGCTGAAAGGTTTAAATCATAGATGTTTTTCACGTAAGAACGGTGAACGAAGATATAGGTACATTGTTGTTGGTAGAGAACAAGCCTACTTTGTGAAAAATGACTCCAAATCGGAAAAAAATATATAGAGGAAGAAGTGATTAAAATGTTAGAATTTCTGATCGACAATATATTTGTCCAGTTTGATGGACTTGCTTTTCATTAGACTATCGGAATTTCTATGGGTACAAACTGTGCACATCTCCTAGCCGATCTGTTTCTCCACTCTTATGAGGATGAATTCATCGAAGGACTCCTTCAAAATAAAGATAAAAAACTGGCCCAATCCTTCAATTTTAGCTTCCGTTATATAGATGATATTTTGCCACTTAACAACCCTCGCTTTGGTGATTTTTTTCGTCATCTGATCTATCCAAAAGAGCTCGAAATCAAGGATACTACAGACACTTCCACATCGGCCTCATTCCTGACCTTAACCTTGAAATTGACAACAGATGTAAACTTCAATCTAAGCTGTACGATAAACGCGATGACTTCACTTTTCCAAAAGTCAACTTCCCTCTTCTTTGTAGCAACATCCCAACAGCGCCGGCATACGGAGTTTACATCTCCAAGCTCATCCGCTATTCAAGAGCCTATGTTCGATACAGTGATTTCCTTGATAGAGCCCGGTTGCTCACAAATAAGCTGCATCAACAAGGATATGTTACCCAAAACTTGAAGTCATCCCTCCAGAAGTTTTACGGTCGACATCACCATCTTATGGACCGCTATGAGATATCTGTTTCCCAGATGACAACAGATCTTTCCCTTTAAAGCTTAATTGTTGTTTCCTTTCACGGATTTGACTTTACTACCGGATTTGACATGTTCAACACGGCGGGTGTCTTATAAGAAGCAGGAAATGCTTACTCTACCGGTGCACCTGATCTCACCCGTGGTTTTTATTGGGTCCGTGCTGTTCTTCTTTGTGTGTGTGTGTCTTCATTTTTCTTTTCTTTTCCGTACTCATGTTGTGTCTCTGTTTCTTTGTTTTTCCGATGTTGCCATTGTCCTTGGATTCTTCATTTTGGATTGACGGTTCGGTTGTCACTTACTTTACACTAACTTCGGGTTTTAGTTATTTATGTTGTGATTTTAGATGGTCCCGATTTAACGTTTATCTATAAAGTGTCGTGCATGTCAGTTGACAGTCATGCAGAATCGATGTTATTTTGTTCGGTATTCGTTCCCGATGTAGTTTTGTTCCTGAAGAATTTACTATTCAAAGTATTCTCAATTACTGTAAATGGCTACTGAATAATAACTGGTATTTTATGGCTCTATGCTGGAACATGATTTTTTTTACAACAGGAGCTTTTACTTTAACCTGAAATTTGGTATTCCACAAACCATATTTAATGTTTTGGGATAGATTTGTTCTCATTAATTATATGTGGAATGACATCACATGAATGGTTATACTAGCTTTTAAATAACTAAAAGTAACAAGTCTTAAATAAATAACATTTCAAACACGTAACGGTAACATGTTCTATTTTACAGGTTATTCAGCTCCCAGAAGAACATTATCCAGGTTTACCTCTTATAATTGCCTGCGTTATAAACATTACTATTCTTGCTGTGGCTATTTTATTGTATGTCATCAAATATAGGTAAGCTGTATACTGTGAAAGTACTAATTTTCGCGGTTGTAAAAGACCGCTAAAATAAGTACACACGAATATCTCAGAAACATTAAGAAATTACTTATATTTTCCTTAAGACCGCGAAAATTGATACCGGACAACATATCCCAATTCAAGAAACCGCGAAAATGAGCAACCGTGAAAATAAATACGTTTACAGTATTTATCAAAGGAATCTCCTTCTCATAATTTTAATTAGAAATCTTATTTTTTTACTGTCATACTTGTAGTTTTTCTATAGCGAATGTGTATCCTTATTGAACATTAAAATAAATAATATAAACAATTTATTTTCAAAAAGGGTTCTAACAAAAATATTTTGTTTGCTTTTTTGACAACTATAATTTAACAAAGAACTTGTACTACTACTATTATACAGTGTTTTTGCAACTAACAACAGATCTTTCTCTTTGCCACTAAAGTTTGTTTTTCCTCTACCGGATTTGACTTTACTACCGGAGTTGACATGTTCAACACGGCGGGTCTTATAAGAAGCAGGAGATGCTTACTTGATCTCACCCATGTTTTTTATTGGGTCCGTGTTGTTCATTTTTGAATATGTGTGTGTCTTCATTTTCTCATGTTATGTCTTTGTTCCTTTGTTTTTCCGACGTTGCCATTGTCCTTAGATTGTTCGATTTATACTGATGGTTCGGTCCTCACTTACTTTGCAATTGTTGGTCTTTAGCAAACTAGGCACTATATTGACTGTTACCTAGTAATTTGAAATTTGCATAAAATGTACTTCGTGCAATATCGTGAAAACAATGTCATAATATTATGAACAATCAATTCTGACAATCACAAATCATCAGATTTTACAGAAAAAGGTTCGAAGCTCAGTATTTGTTTAAGTTTTCCGGATTTTGCTTCCAAATGGTGATAAAACTTTACATTTTATTTTTCAGGTTGCTTATTGGAGATCAGTACCCTATCTATCTAAGCTTTAAGCTATCAGTATTATTGACAAGTATTATGTTTCTAATATGCATTAGAAACGAAATAGATACGGTAAGTGAGCGATTTGTTTAAAAAAAAGAATTTATAATTAGACATGACATTTTTATAGAAAATATGGCTTTCTGTTCAAAAGTTTTAACTATTATGGGACTTCCTATTTACTGCCTTTTCTTGTGAAATGGTTATTTTAATAATTTATTATACAGTACTATCAACCTACAACAAAAATAAAACGCTAATTGTTAATCCTTAATTTTCTTTTATTCAAAATGAAACAACACTTGTTATAGCATCGAGGTTGCTATATAAAGTGTTAGTGCTTTGCACATTTTGTTAAGAGTCAAACACTTTCATTTAGTATAGAATTCGAAAGCGCTGAAACATACTGTCCGGAATATCAAAATAGTATTAGATTCCATAAAATGAATTGAACTGCAATGTTCGAGTTTTTGAAAGATAACATGTTTAGATAAACATCAAACACATGGGACTTGTCGTGTAAAAACCTGCTTATTGGTTTAAGATGCAAATGTAGTTCCTTTCATAAAGTGAAATTTGATAAAATATGTGTGATCACGTTTGAACATTAATAATTTATTAACAAAGTATTGAGTGTGCAAAAAATAAAGTACCCATTTTGTGTTCGTGTTGATATACATTTGATATTCGGCGTCCCGCCGCATAGCTCATTCTGTTGATTTATAATTCTATGCCATAATGAAAATTCTTTTGGTCCACTTGGCTTTTATTTCTCTCTGTGGCCAGCAGTCAAAAAGCAAAGGCATCAACCCTGTTTTAATAAAACAAAAAAATATGGACCATATTAAGTTGTTCAACTTATTCTTTGTCATGTCTGAAATATTCTTTCATTTTGTCGTTTCAGGTGTTGTGTATTGTCGGGCAAATAGTAATATATTTCAGCTTTATGGCCTCGTTTTCATTACTTTTTGCCGAATCTATGCAAATATTTATATCCATGGGTAGAAAACATCTAACAGGGAGACAATTGCATAAATATATGTTTATTGGTTGGGGTAAGATTTTTAAAGTTACTATATTAAAATTCCTTTTAAAAGTTTATCCTGAAGTAGTAAAGGATATAAGAAATGAAGAATTTAAATAATTTTTCGACATTGATCAACTGCATTGTGATAACTGATAACGTTTTTAAGTCATGTCCATTTTTAATTATAAAATTATTCCTTCTGTGCGATAAAAATTTCAAAATATGTTTAGAAATTAGATCACTTGAATTTATGTCAGCTATACAGTAATATATGGGGATTCCATGAGGATTTGATACCAAATGATTAATCGTAATGAAATATATTTTAATTTTTTTTTGGTCTTTCATATATAATGTATTTCAATCAAAAGACAAGCGACTTGTTAGTGCGGTTAAAATAATAGCTATGGATTTTTTTGTTTTTAATGACTGGTGCAGCTTTTTAAGCTTAAACTGTAACAAGTTACTGGCATAAGAGATTTTGCCGCTGGAATTGCCTGGGAATTAGTTGAGTTGTGAAATTATACTTGCCATTACATGTTATTCTTCTGGCTTCTTTTATTTAGGTATACCAATTGCACTTGTAGCATTCTTCGCAGCAGCATCCAGAATATTTAAAGACCCTGGACACTGCATTTTCATGTAAGCTTTTGTGTAAATCGTGTTTATAGTGTCATATTTTACCTTGTCAAAGAGGGACGCAGGACATTTCCATTAAAAATTAACACTCTGGTATGAACGTTTGCGCAAAACTAGACGTCCCTCTTCCGAAAGTTTATTTTACAGGTGAACACTGCATGGTAACGTAAGTGCGAAAAATAGTATGAGCCCTTTCCATGGAGCTTACATTGGACTTTTGTGTTTTTTTTCCTCAAAATTATAAGTGCAACAGTGTTTTACCAACACATAAGCCTCTTATAGCTAGCCGGTAGTCCTTGAACCATCTTTCCAAATTATGTTTCTTGTAAATATAGTCTTGAGCGTGTAATTCGTAGCCTCTCTGTATCTTGCTTTATTCTTAGTTTACAGTGCGGGCAGATTTGCTATTTTCTCTTATGAAAATAAAATTAGAGCAAGCATAATTGTATTTTTTCAATTTAATACAAATATTTAAAGGAGTTTGCGCGAAATCTAACTTTCACTCTCCCGTATTGAGCAAGGAGATGTGGAAGAGGTGCACGTAATATTTTTTTTCGGAAAAGGGAACACAAATTTCTTAAGATATTTATAAGTAATTTATCCAATGTTTCTGAAGCTATTATACTTAGTGCAAGCAAGAAACTTTAAGTCGTTGTCTCTGTCACATCATTCTTATTTTATCCCTGCTTTAACGGGTTGTATATAGTGATCTTTGTGTCTGTTCGTCTGTCAGTTATTCCGTTCGTCATTTTCGTTATTCCGCCCGCCATAGTTGTGGCGACAACTCCTCCTAGACCACATGGTGAAATTCAATAGAACTTTCACGGAATGTTCAGTACACATTGCCATTGTGCACCAGCTATTTAAGAATTTGATTTAACTTGAACTATTTTTTGGTGATTTTTTTAAAATCTGGAATCAAATTGGGGAGCGGGGGCATGTTTTTGTGAGCTTTAATTTAAATAAAAACAAACATAATAAGCTTTTTATTTTTTTAACGAATGCTTCGTTTTTTTATTACCTCTTTTTTTATCCACAGGTGCTGGATTGATCGTGGTCAGTGGCACTTTTATGGTTTTATCATTCCCGTTGTTGCATTGAACATTGTAAGTAATCCACGTTTATCTAATTATAAATCATGACAATTCCAATTTTAGTATATTAAGCATCCACTAATAAAGACCTAAGAACTTTCCAATAAAATTCAATAACAAATAACAGAATACAAGTAATGTATGTAAGGTAGTGGTAATGCTCATTCTTGAAGGCCTCATTGTGACTTCAAGATGAAGAACAACAATAAAAGCGTTGTTACTTTGCTTGATTTTACCATGTATTTATAGAGCCTTTGTCTCATGTACATTTACTCCATATCCTTTCATTCACCATGTATACATCAGTACTTACAAGTAGAAGTACCATTGCTTTATCTCTGAGTGTGTAGCACGAAGTGATAAAGCAATGTTATTACTTAAATTTGCATAATAGTACTAAATCTTGTCAAAATTATCTGTATTGCGAATTTAAAGGTATAATTTTTCATTCCTTTAAATGCAAATGATAGGACAAATTTATTGTTGGCAAAGTTTCTGGATAAAAAACAGTTGTTTTTTTGCTGAAATATATGACCGCACACTTTGTCATTATCTATATCATGACATACAGTGACATGGAGTCCTGCATGGTGATAATGTTTATGGTTTTTATTGTTAAGATTCTGCATTTTTTTAGATAAAAGATAGAACTATTTTACAAATTCAGAAACTACGTTTGATGGCATTAGTCCGATTGGTTATAACTGATTTATATTACAATCTTTTGATCCATGTAAAAAATTTGATTGAGATACGGGATCTTTCAGGAATTTGACCTTAGATAATAAAAAAAACTAATTAATGCATGGCATTTTTGTTAAATTTAATGACATCGTGGTGCAAGTTTGATTGTACAATTTCTGATGCCCACGAAACATTTAATTATAAGTCAGTATAATTGACAGAAAGTAATGTTCAAAATGTAAATTTCAAAACATTATTTTCACCCTACCCCCGGATTGAAGCATCATGTATTAGTTCTATTGCCGACTGTATTTGTTTATTGTTATAAACGTGATCACAGAAAATTATTTGAAAATAAAGTACTTTGTGCTTGTTTTTTGTTACAAATAATCAGGAAAGCTTGATGTTTTTCACAGATTATATGGTATCACTATTCAAAATGTATAAGACGCAATACCAAAAGGAATATTACTTTTACGTTTAGATGTTAAATGACCGGCATATATAAATTATTTTGCTCTTGCATATGCTATAAGTAAAAAAATTTAATATTAAATTATATTTTTCAGGCTGTTTTTACTATGCTAATATTTGCGTTAAGGTCATGTATAAAATGCCAAGACGAAAGCAAATATACACCAAAAAAGCAATTTTTGTAAGTATCAAAGTAAAGTATAGACAAATGTCTTCAGTAAAATAGGAAAGTGATGTATTTAAAATTAATACATATTTATGTAGAACGGGCCACATTTCACAAATGTTCCATCCTATGTTGTACCTTGGTTAGGATGAGAAGTTTTGATCAGAGATATATGGAATGTACTTTCTAGTGTTTGTTAAAAATCTGCTCTCTGAAAATGACACTTTTTGTAATTTTTAATTGATATCTTATTTATTATCGAACAATTGATAAAAAAATAATTTGTCTTTTGTTGCATTACAGTGGATAGCGCCAGTTTGTAATGTAAAGCATCTGAAAACTGTATTATCAGATTATATGTGAAAAAAAATGTTTTATGATTATGATTTTCAGTATTACTTGCCTGAAATCCATTTCTATTCTCATCATGTTGGATATATGTAGTTATACCAGCACAGGCTTTAGCAACAAATACCAATCAACAAACGTCATCATTCATTCAATTTCAACAGTAATTTTGGTAAGTATGACGTACTTGATTTATTTCATCTTTTATATTGTAAATGATATGCATCTCGATTATGTTGCAACTGTTACAGTAAGAAGTCAATATGCACATGAAGATATCTCCTCTGAAATGTGAGCTCACTGTTTTTATAAGAGATTTTATCAAATTGCCTTTGGAGGCTTTTTTAACACAAGAGTTCAGGAAGTAAAGATTCTTACCGAGATGGCCATCAGCGGGAAGCAAAAGTTCTGTATCCGATCTCTCGCATGACACATCCAGAGATTCAGAGATCTTTTATGATAAATGGTTAAAAGAAAAAAAAAAAACTCATAACCTACAACTCGGTACAACTATACCGGCCAAAAATGATTCACACCTGCTCAAATAGATATTCTAATTATTTTTGCGTGTAAAATTAAAGTTTGGAACAACAAAAAGGGCAGTAGAACACCGAAGAAACAAAGCACATGATTCCATAAATCAAAGTCCAGAGCCAAGGCAAAAGCAAGAATACCAGAAGACGGCAGACCAAAGACACCACACATACACAAAACAGACAATAACAGAACTCTAAATAACCAATAGTGTGAACTCACAAAAAACAAAGTGACATCAGGTGTTCCGGAAGGGTAAGCATGTCCTGCTATGTATACAACACCCGTCACATTGTAATGGGGTCAGTTAACTTTAAATGTGCGCTTGGTGCCTCCTTAAATCTCTGGATGACATACATTCCATCTAAATATTTTATTAGTAGTAGACTTGGTCAAACGATAAGATTGAAATATACTTCTACGAACACAAATTTTCTCTTGAATCTTATTGAATCATCTGATTGTGATGATTAAGAAATTACTTCTGTTCATCATTATGAAATATTTAGTTTTATATATTAACTAGGAGTATCTCCCTCATGCAAAGCTCTGTCCTTAGCTGATTTTTGGCTTTACATTTAGATCTTAATGGTTATTTGTTGTCTGTCAGTTATTAAACATCTTTGAGTTTATGGTCTTCCAAACGTTTAGATTTAATCTGCACTGATGAGACATAAGTTGTCGAAATGCGCATATGCAGAATTTAAATTCACATTAACTTCGGTATTTAGTCATTAAATGCTTTCTTCTGAATTTCATAATTTATTAAATTAACGAATTTGGGAAATATTTTAAACTTTCTCATAAGTGTATTCTTAAAAAAGTAAGTGATTTATTACTGGAGTCACTTTGTGTTAACTTCATACGTATTATCAGTTTTATTCTTATTGAAATGTGTGTATATGTTGTGTCTTTCAATTTATTTTCCATTTGAGCATTCAAAATAACGTCTTGCTTAAAGGGAGACAAATTTATATCAGCAACATTATGCTTACTATGAAGCTCTACATGCCAATAAATATTAATGAATAATAATAACTTAAAGTTTTACTGAAATAAGTATAACAAATCCAAAGGCTACTAGTCTTTGTCAAGGAAAATTCTCTATTGAAGAATTTTGACAAGAAGAAAACTAAATCACGTACTCTAGCACCTGTCAGACCTCTTGCGAGAGATACTGGCATCGTAAGCATAGGAAAATGATGTTGGTTGTTATGATTTTGATAAAGTTATAGTTATCATCAACATCCGGTAGCACTATTTCGAGACAGCAGCATCATAATCAGCTAGTGAGAACAAATTTTTCAACATCATTTAATTATCACATTGTTGGGGAGTTATTTAAATTTGCTAGGAATAAGAGAAAGTTTTATATCAAACATAGTAAGAAATAAACAACAGAATATGCAAGTATGTACCGGATTTCTACCTCTAAAAATGTTAAATCTCACCTTTTTTTCTGAGTCGATACCATTGCTGGTGGACTTATAATTAGTTCCGATGCTATTCATCAGCCCAACAGTCCAAAATTTCGGTACTGGTCAAAAAGCTGCTTTGAATTGGAAACTTACAATAACTAATTAGCAAAATTTTGCTTATAACCAAGGAGTTTTTCACTTCATGCAAAGCTGATTTTGACTTCCAATTTAGATCTTTTTCATTATTGTTCACTATCAGCTTTTATGTTCCTTTCGATTTCGATTTATTAGTCCCCGTCCGTCAGTCTGTCAGTCCGTCCCACCCAATTTTCCGGATTTTTTTTCAATACTATAAGCGATATTTAGCTAATATTTGGTTTAGTCTACCACAATGAGTTACAGATGAAGTTCGAGTTCGGTTCCGGTTCCTTGACTTTGGGCGTAGTTATGACTTACAAAATTTTTGTAATATAAAGGATTTTCTGGACTTTTTTCTAAACTGTTCCAGATATTAAGCTGATATTTGCTTTGGAAGTAAACCACTATGAGTTACAAATTAAGTTTGAGTTTGGTTCCGGTCCATTTATTTTGACGGAGTTATGGGCCTTGGACTTACAAAATCTTGGTAAAATATAAGTTTTCCGAACTTTTTTTCTATACCGTTCCAGATAAATTGCTATGTACGTCTACCAATATGAGTTACAAATTAAATTTTAGTTTTGTTTGGGTCCATTGATTTTTTTATGGAGTTATGGGCCTTGGACATAGGAAATTGTGTTGAAATGTACCTTTCCAGACGTTCGAGATATTTAGCTCATTTTGCTATTTGAGTCTACCACCAGGAGTTACAGATCAAGTTTGAGCTTTATTCAGGTCCACTGATTTTGGCGGATTGTGGGCCTTGGACTTTTTTCTTTTACAATTTTTGCTGGTATAACAAAGATATATTCCACCGGTAGGGGACTTCTGTATTGCCTTGCAATACAATCCATACTTGTTTTATTGTATCTGCATTGAAGAGACATAAGTTGTCGAAATGACCATATGCAGAAAATAAGTGTACAATAACTTTGGTATTTTGTTAGTTATTCACCTAAAAATGATAAATCTAGAACGTCATACAGTTTATCTTTATTGCAGGTATTATTAATATTCATAACAAGGTGTCTGTTAGATAATCAGGTAATTTGTTTTATATTTATCTAAGTTATTTTTAACAATCTGTTAAATTGAAAGCTAGGATGGTAATAAATGAGGCATGACCTCTAGAGAGAGCAAATATAGCACAAAAACTAGAGTTACTGTGGCCCAGTGGGCCATGGATACCCCCGCCTCACCTCTTCCTGAATGATTTTAAATATCTGGAAAAAAAAGAATTACTTGAAAATAAAATACACAGTGCACATCTATAATATATAATTAAGCTCCTGCATGGGTTTCATGAAACTCCAATCAGTAGTTTAAGTAGAGTTGTGGATACCAGGTGGTCACCATATGCTTGAAATGAGCTAAAAGGACAAAGTCCAAAACATGTCAATAATCTGGAAAAAAAGAAATTATTGGTAAACAAAATGCATAGTGCACATCTACAATATGTAATAAGCCCCTACATCATTTTCATGAAATTCCAATCAGTGGTTTAAGAGGAGTAGCGGATACCAGGTGGTCACCTTACGGTTTCCAATGAGCTAAAATGACAAAGTCCAAAATATGTCAAAAATCTGGAAAAAAAGAAATTTTTGGTAAACAAAATGCATATTGCACATCTACAATATAAGATTAATCTCCTGCATAAGAATCATGAAATTCAAATCAGTTGTTTAGGAGGAGTTTTGAATACCAACTTTACGAAGACGGACGGACGGAAGGACGGACGGAGACCATGAACACTATATACCTCCCGCAAAGCGGGGATATAATAATACTTGACCATGAACGTCAGAAAGTTAGACGTGATATAAAATACTATTAATAGGTGAACAAACGTATCTCACACGTAAAACCCTTACGTTACTGCAAATATCAAGAATAAATGTGAACAAATGTAAAAAAAATGTGAACAAGTGGTAAAGTGATGGAAACCGATATCTAAAATGTTCAAAATGTATAATAGCATGCCGGCAATGATTTTTAAACATACCAACAATGATTCTCTACCTAAAAATAAAATTATTTCATGACGACCATTACACTTTTTGAAGAATGTTTAAAAAAAGTCAACACATCCTTCATTTGGACTTTATTTGGCTTGACGCCAGAATCGGGAATGAAATTGAGTAAGTATGGGAAAGGGCAACTTACAAACAGAGTTCTCGAAAGAACAAGCAACTTCTATTTTCCAATTATGTCTTATCTGTGCATTTCTTAAAATATACAGCTACATGAGTGTACATGTTAAACGGATGAACAACATATATGTTAGGCTAATGAGTCAATCAATAAAGTATTGTCATTTTAATGTCTTTAAATTGTACCACTCTAATAGTTCTGTTCTCATATGTCAGCCAACGAATACGGAGGTAAAAAGGCGAAAAGGAGATATTTCAAAAAGAAAACAGAAAAAAAATCGTTGCATTAATAATTAACACAAATTGAGATAATCTTTCAAAGGCAAAACAAATGAACAAAAATTAACAAGAACGACTAAAAACTAAAGCACTACCAGTGTGAACCCTACAAAAATTGAAGGTATCTTCAGGCGCTGCGGAAGAGTAAGCATGACCAGCTCCATGCATGGCATGCATAACGATGACAATGAAAAGTCCGATTTTGTCATAGTCGGTGTCATATTGGTAATAAATTCTGGATCTATCAAAGATATCTTTTCCAATTAGTGAGATGGAAACATTTTAACGATGTGTCAAAAATGGTGACGACTGTAAAACCTGCGTAGTGACAATTGCAACAGCGATTGAACATAACCTTGGTGTACAAGTTTTTCATACAGTCAATTCGCTCTGAAAATAAAATTGCTGTATAAACTACACACATGACAACAGCGATTTGTTATAAAATGCGATAATATTGCTACTCAGAAGTGGAAAGTTTATCATTCGATATTCGAAATCATCACGTTTCTCTTGAAGTTCTGTTTACCGACGTCTAGAACTATCAATTCAAAGGTTTAAGTCCAGGTATGATGCTGATGATCGTGTATCGGTGGTCACTATAATTTCCGATTTCATTTGGAAATCCTTAAATTGAAGGTTTTTTTAATGAAAGAAAATTCATCTGTATAATCAATCCTGATTTTAGGACATGGCTAGCATATTGTCTTTTTCTGAATTAGCCCCTGTATGAACCTGGCTTCATACGAATAAAGAAATGATTTCTCCTTGTATACGCCAGGCTTCATATGAATGAAGAAATCATTAGCCTTTGTATGAACCAGTAGATTTAACACATCAGGTTCTTTGTGCCCTTCATTACTCAAACTGTCATAATTATGTTATCTCAGATTTGTTACATATGTGCATCCAATTGAAAAGGTAGCTAAATTCAGAACTACCAAAACAGTGGTACTTCAACATAAAAAAATATAATCAGAAGTTTCTCTACTTTAAAGGTACTGGCTAAAGTGTGGAATTGCCGACAAAAGTTAACAGGTGCACCGTCATTAGTGGTATGTATTTAAAGAAAAAATTAACATTTGATTAGAAAATTAAAAAGAAATGGCTTAGGTATTTATCATTGAAAGGCTATATTCCTGATTTCTCTTTAAGTCGTAATTTCTAAAGACATATACCGTTTAATTACTAACCTGAAATACTTGGAATATGAGTAAGAATGCTTGAAATAAAAATTCGGCAAATTTCATTTGTCACTGTGACGACTTGGTTGACCAGTATAATGGAACAAACCAAACTTGTGACTGATATATTTACATTTTACAACATCTTAGTGCTGAGTCGTTTTATTTTAACTATCGGACTTCTTTGTGACTACTATTTTAACTTGGAGATACCATTTCTTATCTGACGTATAGATTATTAACATGCATAGTAGGAGATGCTTACCTGTTTGACTCGACTGGTCTCGCTGTAGAAGGAATACATGTGGACATATTCATGCTATTCCTAAGCTAGTTATGGAAAGCGCGAACCACAAAAAATAGAAAAATCAATTTAAGTTACTAAAACTTAGTTTTTCTCAACTTAGATTCAACTTAAGTTGCTAAATTCGAATTAACGCTACTTAAAATGAGTTTCAATATTTTTTGTTGTTCCCGCGCTGTTAACGCTAGTTAAAACAAGGAGATGCTTACCTGTTTGACTCGACTGGTCTCGCTGTAGAAGGAGTACATGTGGACATATTCATGCTATTTCTCATACCTGTATCTGTTTAGTTTAAACTTATTTTAATTGTATAATAAACAAAAGGATTGGACAAAAGTTAAACAAATTAATGAAGTCCTCTGTATCTGTTAAATGGATGATGTACTTTACAAAGTGTATAGAAACAAAACATTGTCCCTCCTCATTGTCCTTGCTAAAACTTAAAGTAACTTCGGTATTTTGTTATTTAAAACAGTTGTATGAAAACAAAATGAAACAACAAGCTACTTCCTTCATTTCAAAGATAGTTATGGAAAGCGCGAACCACAAAAAATAGAAAAACTCAATTTAAGTTACTAAAACTGAGTTTTTCTTAATTTAGATTCATTTAAGTTGCTAAATTCGAATTAACGCTACTTAAAATGAGTTTAAGTATTTTTTGTTGTTCCCGCGCTGTTAACGCTAGTTAAAACACCGAAAATGTATTAACAGAACTTAATGATAGTTAGATTCTTAATTCAAATTAATGCTACTTAATAAGCTTTTTTATTGAATTGAATTTAAGTAGAAAAAACTTTGTTTTAATAACTAAAATTGAATTTTTCTATTTTTGTGGTTCGCGCGTGCATTAACTCTACTTAAGTAGCGTTTTCCACTAAATTACAGTTAATAGCCCAAGTACTGTTTGAAACAACCATTTTGATTGGTTGAAAGGTTTGTTTTAGATTTATGAATGTAAAAGATCTTTTTATCCTTTGTATTTTTTTTATATTTTCCATCCGAATTTGGATCTATGAAATGCCTAATAATCTTTAAAATTTTGATATTTTTTCTGTCGATTGCTTTTTAGCTCACCTGGCTATGCCAGGGTGAGCTATTGCCATCACTTGGCGTCCGTCGTCCGTCCGTCCGTCGTTAGATCACTTTCAAAAATCTTCTCCTCTGAAACCACTGGGTCAAATGGAACCAAACTTTAACTGAATCATCACTAGGGTATCTAGTTTCAAATTTATTATTTTGCATGTCTTAGGTCAAACAACATGGCTGTCGTTACTAAAAATAGAACATAAGGGGTAAATTACAGTTTTTGGCAAATAACTCGAAAACCGTTCAGATATCAAAAATATGACAGTAGTAAAAATTATCATCATGAGAAGATCTACACATGCTGAAATTTTGAAGAAAATCTGATGACCCGTCTAAGAGTTATTGCCCTTTTTCCATAAAATATTCAAAATTTTGATGTTTTTTATTAAAAAAAACTATAACAGATAGAAGTTAAATTTAAGTTGCAAAAATGTTCAGCATGTTAAGATCTACCCACATGGAAATATTGAAGAAAATCCAAGTACCTATATATGAGTTGTGGCCCTTTATTGGTCAAATTTTTAATGATTTTTTACTTTTTGTCCTATATTTCAAAAACGCTTTGAGATAGAGGTCAAGTTTAAATTGCAAAAATTGTCAGCATGTTAAGGACTATATTGTATTGAACATGTTCAAGTTTTCCGACCTCTTCCAAGATGGCCGCCAGCGGGGAACTTATTTTACTATTTGACCTAATGGGAAAATTCATACAAAGAACTTCTTCTTGAGAACCACCAAATGGAACCAAACTTGGCATGAATGATGCTGATGAGGTGCTGACCAAGTGTTGTGACTTTGGTGCCGATCCGTCATCCAACATGGCCGCCAGCGGGGATTTTAATTTCAACATTGGACCCTATCGGAAAATGCAAACAAAGAACTTCTTGAGAACAAATGAATGGATTTGAACCAAACTTGGCATGAATGATGCTTATGAGGTGCTGACCACGTGTTACTACTTTGGTGCCGATCCGTCATACGACATGGCCGCCAGCTGGGACGTAAATTTTAATATTGGACCCAATGGTAAATGCATACAAAGAACTTCTTTTTGAGAAACACTGAATTGCTTTAACCAATACTTGGCATTGATAATGCTTAAGAGATGCTGATTAAGTATTTTTACTTAGGTGCCGATCCGTCATTTTATATGACCCACAGCATCAGCCCCTATGGGAAATGCGCACAAAGATCTTCTAGAGAACTGCTGAATGGATTTAAATCAAACATGACATGAATGATGCCAGTCAGGTGCTGACCAAGTGTCACCAGCTGTGAACTTAATTTAACAGAAGATCTTCTTCTAGATAACTACTGAATAGATTTAAACCAAACTTTGCATAAATGATGCTTATGAGAAGCTGGCCAAGTGCTGTTTCTTCAGTGCTGATCCATCATCCAATGTAGCCTCCAGCAATGAATTATACCCTAAGGGAAAATGCATACAAAGATATAATAGAAAAATGGATTCAAATTAAACATTGCATAAATGAAACTTGTGAGATGTTGTCCAAGTTTGTTACTTTGGTGCTGATCCGTCTTCTGACATGGCCACAAGTGGCAAAACTTAGTTTAACATAGGACCAATGGGAAATGCATAAAAAGATCTTCTGCTCTGAAACTCCTTGAACAGTAGAGTTTTGATATGATAGTCCTTGGGTGACCCTCTTCAAAGTTTTATGTTAAATAGATGCCAGCAGGGAACGTAGATTAACATAGGCCCTTTAAGATTGGAAACTGCATTCAAAAATCTTCTCTGAAACTGCTGGAACAATTTTAATTCAATTTTATAAAAAGTTTCTGATTTTTATGTACATACACCACCAAAGGTGGACCATAAATTTCGAATTATAGTGCTGCATATGACCCAGGTGAGCGATACAGGCTCTTGAGAGCCTGTTGTTTACAGATCTAGCAGAAAAACCTGTTTGTGGTTTTAAAAAGTGTCAATAATGCCATGTGTGTAACGCTAATTATATAGATATACACAATAAATATCTATGAAAAAATAATACCCTGTGAAATGGTAAACATTCCAGAAATTCCTTCAAAAGGGTCTATCTTAATTCCTTAATTAACAATTTCGTACGAGTGAATTGCAAATGATATTTTTATGACCCTTATTAATTATCACTATTTCGATCTTGCCGACCAAATTTACCGTTCAGCTGTGGTTGATATAACGGCGAACGCGTTCGAAAGGATATGATATAGTAAAATAGCAAAAAAAAAATTGTGTTATATTCTCATAAGATTAATTAAATTCGGGACTAAAAATCCTATCCTACTCTTCAAATTTTCCCCCGAAATTCATGTAATATGCAACATATGGAACTCTTTCGAAAAGGATATGCTAAATTAAAGTTTTCTTTAAATAAAAATAAAATTTAAAGTTTGACATTCATTTGCAGACTATTTTTTTCTCAAATATTACTTATTATGCATATAAATTAATGTAATTATTAAATATCGACATCTACGAATTGCTTTGAAAAAAAAAAAACCCGATAAATAACAAACATAAACTAATTAATTTTGTACTTAGAAACACGTTGAACATCGACTGTTAAAACTGTATTTTATTTTATATAAATTGAATTTTCGGTACACGGTGAACATGGTAGACGCAACACAACAGTCAGCCAACAAAACGATTGTCTCAAACAGGACTTGGGATATAAAACCTAATTTAGTCAAAACGATTGTCTCTAACAGGACTTGGGATATTAACTCTAATTTAGTGGAAGATTCTACTTAAGTAGAGTTATGCGCGCGCGAACCACAAAAAAATAAGAAAAACTCAATTTAAGTTACTAACACTTAGTTTTTCTCTACTTAAATTCAATTCTAGTAACTTAGTGTGAATTAAACTCAATTTATGTTGTTCGGGCGCACTTAATGATAGTTGAATAGTCATTTTCTCTACTTAATTCGTTTTTCTCATATTAACAGCAAATATCTCTATTTAAGTACTGAACGAATTTAAGTAGCGTTAATTCGAATTTAGTAACTTAAATTGAATTTAAGTAGAGAAAAACTAGGTTTTAGTAACTTAAATTGAATTTTTCTATTTTTTGTGGTTCGCGCTTGCCATAGATAGTTCATAGTTTTATGGTTTTCGGATTTTTCTTTGGGTCAGGTTTTTATTGTTTTTCTGCATATAACTTGTCATCAGAAATTTTTCTTAAACATTATTTGAATAATATTTTTGTATTAAATAAATTTATACATCTTACTTCTACTGCCTTCTGATGTTCTCAATTTTCCATGTCTCTTGGTATATGTAAGTTGCGTATAGGGCATCAACCTCCGTTGTTTTGCTTAGTTGAATATTTTTCCATCTGAAAGACCTTATTTTTTTTAAATCATTTTCGTTCTTTTTTTGTCTTCAAACTGTAGGGGCAAAATGGGTGAAATTTGACGGAGTTTGTTGAGGATTTGTGATAAAAGTGAGCACCTTCGTCTAAAACAACCGCGACACTTTGGAACAGATTTATTTGTAGAAACACCCCAAAAATGCATGATAAAATATATCGTAAAGCGCAAGGGATAGGTCAGGAAGTGTAATGGAAAAAATCTTTTTTGGGTGATGAAGGAGCTTTGGTACATTGGGTCCAAAACTCTGGGATGAATTGTTTAAAGGTTATGCACTTTGAAAGCTTTGTCAAACTTTTGGGGATTCATTTTATCGATAAACCTGTTGAAAAGGGTCAGAGACAGAAACTTGAGATCTGTATCATTGAATTTAAGTGATATGTCTTCAAGGTCAGAGGTTATTGGTGATCCTAAAAGCAACTGACATCATCATAAAAATAGGTTGGTAAAACTGCTACTGTTTTACTGTCTCAAATAACTAAATACCGAAGTTACTGTGAATTTAGATTCTGCAAATGCGCATTTCGACAACTTCTGTCTCTTCAGTGCACATAAAAACTTAACGTTTTGAGTGTTTGTAAGAGTTAATTCTAAAGTTTATCTACTGTTTATGTATTGTGGTCACAACAACTGATATGTTACAAGACATTTAATTAATACTTTTAATTCCTTTGGTCAAATGTGTATAATCTTCAAGTATAATTAGACATATTTTTGTATCAGTAATGAAACATCTTGTCACTTTTTAATTTCAATGTAACTCAAAACTCAAAGTACATATCTTTTCAAATACCTATTGAAATAAATTGGAACATTTACACTTACAAATTCTATAATATTTTTCCTCAAAACAAATCAAGACAATCTAGTTCTGTTGAATTCCAATAAAATATCTTTATCAGAAGTATGAAGTGCACTAGAGAACAAAATTTTTAGGAATAAAATATTCTTTTTTAACAACAAATCGCTTTGATACTAAGTACCATTCATTAGTCAGCTAGGGTTCAATCAGACTGATCCTGTGTACCCAATCAATTTTTAGAAACATATTTATTTTTCCAACCCTGGAAAACCATACGAGTAGATTAATTCTGACACTGTAACAAATAGCTAATTAAATGTTTAGGGATTTTTTTTTGTCTTTTAAGGCCTTGAAAATGAGGTCAATGTCAGATGTCAAGCTAACATCCTAGAACGTTATTTTACGGAAAAGTATTAATAAATATACATAATAATCTTAGAATTTTGATTTTTGGATCACTAGTTAGAGAACATTATGACACAACTTCTGGGAACGGCCTTTGACGTTCTAGGCCATAAAAACTACAAGTTTTTTTGACACTTCTTATGTTTTTTTTCAGAAACGGAACAGTAGCAGTTCTTTTAAAGGTTAGTTACATGTCAAGTTTTCATTTTGAAAATATATTCTGTAATCATTTGAATAAATATAAGTGAATTGTCACTTTAATAGAAAAAAAGAAGGAAATGTGCCAAAGAGGCAACGACCCAAAGGGAATAATAACAACTCAAAGCACCATAAGATCTTCAATGAAAGGTGAGGAAACCCCACACCCAACCGCAGGTCGGAGTCGGCCCATAGATAAAAAGTAATCAAGTTCAGCGAAATAAGCACCATCCTAGACTCCTATATAGAGACTAAAATAAATAGAAAACAGACAAGACACACAAAGGCTTAATAAATAATAAAGTATTAACTGGGAGAATGAAAATTGTAAACAGTGAAAATAATTTAAGGTCTGTTGTTTGAATGGTTTATTGTGTCGCCTGCGTTCACGCCGTGGCGACATATAGGGATTACTATCCGTCGTCGGCGTCACAAAAATTTCTGTCACAGTTTTCTCAGGAACTGTGTATTCGAGCTTTCTGCAATTTGGCATGGAGTATCAGTATTGGGACCTTTACCGTGTAATAGAGTTTGGGATCTCTCGCATGCCCACTTCCTGTTGGACGGAACTTAGAATATTTTTTGCGTCTTGAAAATTTCTGTCACATTTTTCTCAGGAACCACAGATCCCAGCCCTCTACAATTCAGTATGGAGTATCAGTATGGGGACCTATACCGTGTAAGAGTTTGGGATCTCTTGCATGGCCACTTCCTGTTTGACGGAACTTAGAATATTTTTGTCGATTGGTGTCACAAAAAATTTCTGTCACATTTTACTCAGGAACCACAATTCCCAGCCTTCTGTAATTTAGCATGAAGTATCAGTATGGGGACCTATACCGTGTAATAGAGTTTTGAATCTCTGCCATGCCCACTTCCTGTTTGACTGAACTTAGAATATTTTCCGAGTCTTGAAAATTTCTGTCACGTTTTTCTCAGACACCACATATCCCTGCCTTCTGCAATTTGGCATGGAGTATCAGTATGGGGGCCTATAATGTGTAATAGGGTCTTGGATCTCTTGCATGCCCACTTCCTGTTTGACGTAACTTATTTTTAGTGTTATTACGCAGGCGACACATGTCTTCCGTGGAAGACTAACTACTAATTATCAAATTGCTTTTATTCTTTAATCTGTAAGTTACGAAAGACTTACCAGAAGAAATGAAAAACACATATTCTTTTTTAGTGCAATTTATTTTGGTTTTTCTCTATTTTGAAATACTTCTTTATGAAGGTGTACCCACTTGAATATGAATTTTTAAGCAACTTGGGAATTTTTTGTATTTTTGTTTTGTAATAGTGCAAGGAACATTGCAAGCAATACCAATTCCACCAAATTTTACAATTTGCAGTGTCCATTACGGATAAGAGACAAAAACATAGTGGATACCAATTAAATATGTCTAATGATAAAACTAATAAGAAATATTCCGTCTCATGCGATCATTAAAAAGTCTCTATAATAGATATCAGTCCCTTGTGGAAAAAATGAATTTTCGATGCGAACTCTGATTCAAGATTTTTACTTAGCACTGGGGTGATCATATCTTTTAACTGTGTATGACCTTTCAATGGCAATTGCTGTGGAATTGCTACCGGATACTACACCAATGGAAGGTTAGGTTTGGCATGCAATAAAACGGGTTTAGCCCACCCTTTCTTTTGAAATGCCTGAACCAAGTCAGGACCATTGCGGTCGACAATTTTTTCCGGTGGTTTTCATCTGCTTTGTCTTTTGGTCTCATGGACTTCAGCTCTTGTCAACTCTGTTCGGTATTTTTTTATAAGCCTCCTCGACACTTTGAAATAGATACAAAATGCGAGTACTTAAACAAAATACAACATACACAAGTTGCATTATAGAGACAAAATTTGTAATAATGTACACGTGCTTCAAGGAATAACTTCTCATCAACAGCATTAGAATCATATAACATGGGAAGCCATTATCCAATGAATAGTCAGAAATAACTCAATACCGAAGTTACTGTGAATTTACTTTCTGCATATGCGCATTTCGACAACTTATGTCTCATCAGTGCAGATAAAATCTAAACATTTGGAAGACCAGAAACTCAAAGATGTTTAAAAACTGATAGAGAACAAATAACCAATATGATCTAAATGTAAAGCCAAAATCAGCTAAGGACAGAGCTTTGCATGAGGGAGAAAGAACTTCTCATTCTGTATAATATCGAAATATGATGTCAAATCCGTGTGCAATGACATCCACGGAGTGCAATACACGGAATGAAGCCTCGGTATTTTAAGGGGTAAGAACTTTGATTAAAAAAAACAGTAATTTTTTATATAACGGAAGATACAATTTTCAAGTCCGACAAGTCTGACGACTGGATTGATGAAAACTTTAAGAGACCTCTGGTCCACCATGAGAGGCATCGACCCTGTGGTTTCAGAATACAAAAATTGAAATACAATACGAAACAGTAGGGATCGTAAATTAGATTCCGAAATTCTTTAATGTTTAGTTTTTAATTTCGAGACTATATGAGCTTGAGTTTAAGACAACATACAGTATAAAACACATAAGTTAACTTTCAATGAAAAATAAAAGAGATGTAATTTCTTTAAAAAGGTGTCCAGTCTGTCTGCGAAACTTGGCTTTAGAAAACTTCATTAATATGCGGTTCTGCTATGAAGATGCAATTGATTTTGTTTTTAGAAGTCATCTGTACAACGATGCAACACAGATTCTGAGAGATTTTAGTAGTTATATTCTGGATGGAAACATAAAATTTTATTCCCTGGTTTCGCGATTGCTTTCTGCGTGCAGTTTTATTATTATTATTATTATTCATTGTCAAAACAACCAAAACCCCCTTTCTTATTTCTTAAATTCCGTTAGATTTTGCCCCATATGATTGATATAGCAATAAATTTATCGAATGGTCGAAAGAATGCACCACGCCAATCAACTTAAAACACACGTGACGCGGAATACAGACGCCCTTGTGTTACAGTACAAACCGATGACAAAATGTATGCATTTTAACCCTGCTGACGTTTACGGAGTTACATTGTGTACTTGGTGACGGAAGTTGATCTTTTGAACTTTCCATATCCTTTTTACTTTGGTTGTATAAGGAGAAAAATAAGAACCCATGCAGGGTTATGGTAATCCTTTCATTTCTTATTAGAATTATATATATGGATAGCAAAAGCATTATATAAAAAAACATCAAAAGTTACTGTGAATTTAGTTTCTGCATATTTGTATTTCGATTACTTATGTCTCTTCATTGCAGATCAATTAAAAAAAAAATAGAAAAACATTGATAAAAAAAATTTGAAAGAGAACAAATAAATATTAAAAGTATACTTTTTTCTTATTTTAGCCTACATGAAACCCGAATTGGTAAAAAAGGCCGTACCTGAGAGAGAAGTTATAAACAAGCACTATGATCATGTTAATCGAACAAAATTTACTGATGAGCGCAAAAGGCAACTTTCGTATCTTCTCGGGAGTTCACAGTCAGGCTCTCAATTGGAACATCCAAACGCTTGTTCCAACAGGAATAATTCATTGACTCATCCGTTAGAAAATGGCACCTCAGACAGTGGAATATTTGGTTCAGAAAACGAGAATTTCATGAATTCCCTCGACACAGGTAATCAAGTGCCCATTTTTAATGAAACAGTTACGGTAGATGTCCATTCGCCTTTAAATGGAGGATCCAGTATGGACCCATTCCCAGAACTTATACAGCGTAATGGGTGCAAGAACATTGTTCTACAAACATCTAGATCAAATGGAATAGTGCGACCAAAAGATAAATACTACACAGGTACTAAATTCATTGTTGAATCTGTTGAATCTACAAATCTGTTGAATTCTGAAAAGTCAAACGACGGTAATGAATCCGATAGTCTCTGAATGATTCAGTGAATCTCGTCACTAGAAGTAACGATTTCAGATAATTTTAAGTTGAAATATTATCATTATTCAAACAAAGTGATTAAAATGTAGTTGTATGTGATAATTTAAATTTACAATTGTTTTTTTATATGATTAAATAAATTTTTAAATTATTTATTGAACATTTTTGAAAAATTTGCAATGATAATCATAATCCATGGATCACAATTTATAAAATTGGATCTGGTGATACGAATTCCGGTGTTAAGTTATGTGTATTTGATATGTTTTTTGTCTTTAAATATGCTTTGCTGAAAACATTTATTTGTGTGAATTTTGCTTCTTCATAATTATCTTGTTTTCTCTTGATAAAGTCTAAGCATTGCCTTTCACCAATTGTCTTGTTTTTTAAAAATGAGACATGTTTTGCTAAATAAAATGCCATGGCTAAGACTTTCTAAGACAAGCAGCCCAATTCTATAATTACACATCATAAAGAGAAAGAAATATGAAATATTTCTGATATATCAAATACTTCTAATTGTGTGAAAACTAAGATTTTAAAGGTTCTCTAAATTATAGATTAAACTCAATTTTTTTGCCAATTCATACAGAGAAAATAAATGTCCTATGTTCCTGTTCCTTTTGATGTTCAGATTTAACAAATAACGAAGTTACTTTAGTTTTAGCAGTTGTTCCGTAACGGTATTAAGAAAATACTACGCATACATTTGCAGTTGTCAGGTTATATTAACAATGTGATGTACGGATTACACCTAGTTAAAACGTATCCAAAATACTTTCGACAGTAGTCAACTATTATTATTTTGTCAAAGCTCACTCAGATATCAATAATTATATCAAATTCTTTGCATCACAGTGTTTATCCTTACCATTGTAGCTTTAATAAAACCATGAAGGTGGAATATTATCACAGTAAAATTTATAGAATAACTGCAGGGAAATGGTGTCCTATGTACATTGCTTGAACTTTTGTTTTGATTTAAAGGACAAAATTGATTTCTTGATCTTTCTGTAGATAGCATTGACTGGTTAAAAATGAACCTGTCTCTCTTTTTTGTAGCCTCATAAATATATGTTTATCCCTTGGAATATTAAAAAAAAGTTCCTCAGACCATCGATGTACTTTTGCAATATTCTCAGAGTATTCCCATCATTTTATGTTTATGTTTTCTTGTTTGTATTATATATATTTGGTGTTTTATTGCTGTCTTTGAGATCATGAGAAATCCTGATAATCATTATATTGTCGTTAAGAAATTCCAGTTTACAATATGTTTTATTGTGCCTTTATAATGATGTCACAAGTTTACTCACTGTTTTAAACATTTTTTCGTCTCATGAAAAAGTTAGTTATTTTAGAGGTAAATGAACATGGTAAAGCTCATGTTACTGAAATACCAACATGGTACATCGTATGTTGGTTATTTATTATTTTGACATTATTGTACAATCTCAATGACTTTTACTTGATCTTTACATGTTATTTGTTTATTTATATATATATATTACTGGTGATGATTCCATCATTTAATAAATTTTACATTTTGATTTAGTAGTTGTCTTTCCAAGCAAGAATTTAATGTAGTTTTTGGATTTTTTCAATTTTTGGATTATAACTTTCCATATTATTTGATATTAATGCTGCTGGTGAGATGTTACTCCTTGAAACACGTGTACAGCATAACGAAATTTACTGTTTTTTATGCAACATCTGTATTTTTTGTATTCTTAATCTGTTGCTGATCTACCTGTTATATACCCTTTAATACGGTACCCACTTAATTTCAGTGTTCTTTTACTTCATTGGAAGAAATGAATCTGGACAACTTTCATTGTGTTATTCTATGGTCTTTTACTTTGGCGTAAAGATAATCAGTGTAAAGACATATGAAATATAAGACATTTTGTTTTTGATACGGACTTTATCACGGCTTTCTATACCATGGCCGGTTCAGTAATACTGACTATATCAGGCAATGTAGATCAAAGGAAATTCATACAAATTACCGATTAAATAATTTACATGCAAGCGGAATTTTTATTGCAAAAAAAAATGCACCTATCAGTAAGATAGATTATCAACAAAAAAACTTTTATTTTGTCAACTTTCTCTCCTGTAGTAAATAGTGCAATGATAACGTATTTTTATACAACTGAAGAATGTAGTATGAATGATCACAAGACAAACTCCTGAATAAAGTTTTTGAAACTGTCGTAAATATACAATGAAAGCTCCGATGGAGCTGAAAATCGAAAGCCCTGAAAATCTACACCGGTAAAACTTCGTAGTCATCCAAAGAATTGTTGAATAGAAAATAACGAATTTATGTTTTATTGGCCTTAGAGAACTGATTTAATCAACGAGAACAGAAAGTGCAATTTATCATTAGTGAATAAATCAGAGCATGGAATGCTGTTAAGGCAGGTTCCTGAGTATTCCCAGAAGTCCTGTAATTATTACTGTTTTGCTGAAATCTTGGCATGTAATTTGTCAAGAATTGAAATCAGAAGTTTGGGTTATCTTTTCAGTTTTTGTATGGGTTCTTGCCGATTTAGTTTATTTACATTCCATTGCCTTGTTCATTTAAGTATTTCAAGCAAGTGTTACACTCGGTGGCTTGATTAATGTTGATATTTCTAATTTTGTCATGCTAATTATCTCTTTAATGACTATTTGACAGTAATTAAAACAATAATTGATTAAAACAATACTTGTTTTCATGATTACATCAATATTCACAAGAACGAGAATTGAAGGAACCATGTGTAGAGAATTTTACTGATAACGGCCTTATCACATCGGCCGGGAGTGGGACTTGCTCCCAGCCTAGGCCGAAGCAAATCCTTGTAGCCTAATCTGGGGACAACACCTTCCAAAACATATTGAATGGGTTGCAGACTTCTACTTATAATGGACCTCTTGTAGAGCATCGCATATTTGTATTTTTTATCTACATGTACAACAATTTATTTTTCTGTTGGATCAAAGAACTGGGCGCCGAAATGCTTTTAGCCACTTATAATCCTTAAAGGTTAGAACTGATCTAAATATGAAATAATTATGTACATAATTTTATCAGGACCCTCATGAGTTTTCAACTGACGTTTTTATACCCCCCGAAAACAAAGTTTGGGGGTAAATAGGAATCACCCTGTCTGTCCGTCTGTCTGTCTGTCTGTCCACACTTCTTGTAAGCGCAACTCCTCTTAAACCACTTGAAGGATTTCGATGAAACTTTAGACAAAGGAAGGACACTATATGGAGATGTTCATGAAGGGATATTAATATTGTCCGAAACCAGGAAGGAGAGTTAATATGACTATGAATTTTCTTAGATTTCCTATGTATGGGTTCCCTCGTAAGCACAACTTCTCTTAAACCACATAAAGGATTTTAAAGAAACTGTACACAAAGGAAGGACACTATATGGAGATGTGCATGAAGGAATATAATTTTTATTCGAAACCAGGAAAGGGAGATAATTTGACTTTGACTTTTCTTGGATTCCTGATGTATGGGTAACCTCATAAGAGCAACTCCTCTTAAACCACTGAAAAGAATTTGATGAAACTTTACACAAAGGAAGGACACTTTGTTGAGATGTGCATGAAGGAATATGATTATTTTTGGAAACCTGGAAGGGGAGGTAATTTGACTTAGACTTTCGTTGAAGAAAATGTCAAAGAGGCAAAAAAGGTGAATTTTATTTATGTCCAATTTTGACAAAAGTATTTTCATTGGCACCCTTGCGAAAAGTTGTTTCTTGAAGATTATATCATTGTGTCAACACCTGTACTGTGTCCACACCTGTATAGTGTCCACACCCACTTAAGTTTGCACTTACCATATCGATTCAGGGTTCAATGAGTGGGGGGTATATTTGGCTGCCATTCGGCGACAGCTCTTGTTACATTTGACTTTCGTGATCTAGCACGGCGTGTTTTCTTATACGTAACTACGATTTAACTCGGGACATGGCGGATGACAAAGTTTTGCCTTCGTGAATGTGTTCTTGGTGCCGTGTACTAACAGATTTTATCTCTGTTTCAACACAACGTGAAAAATGAATTATTACAAAAGAAGGAATCACTGCAAGTGGTGAAAATTCTGCAAGCGAGCGCTTCCACCAGTTGTAACAAATCAGAGACAGTTTGGGATCTTCATATGTTCTTCGTAATCCAGTACAATGGTTGTACTTGATTACGCTTGTGATTAGATACGCTCTTTAGATACGTTAATACGGAGATAGAGTTTAAGCCTTCCGTGCTTCATTGTTGACATAATTAATTTTTCTTAAATTTAAATGTATCTTAAGTATTCCATAAAAACATTTGTTGTAATTCCGGATTATTTTGAAACTTATTTGTCCATTATTTATAACGGCGTATGCCATGCAGGCGTAACTAAGTATGGCCATTAATAGATAAACTGTCGGAAACTAACAAGAAAACGTAGCTACGGTTTGATTGACTCTGTTTTTAAAACAGAGAAGATGTCAATGTAACCATTTAAAGGTTCAAATTCATATATATTGAGAAATACATACATTTTACGAGTTACAACAGTGAAAGCAGAAGTTACTATGTTTCCATTCATAAAAACTTGTTAAATTATAGCGCGCCACTGGAATTATTTATGAATGAACCGAATCGTGAATCGTGAATTTTGAATTGTCAATTAAAGTCCTCTGAGATTGAAAAAAACACATTTAATAAATATAAAATAAATACAATACACACATAAAACGATGTAGCTGATCATGTAATGGACACTGTATCGCCACGTTAATGGATTACTTTTTGTGCCTATGTATGAATAACTGGTAAGCCGTACGCGTTTTTAACGACAGACTGGATCATTCAGACTCTTAGGTGTAAGAGTCTGGTTGAAACATACTATTTTCAAGATGGCTTCTACATAACAGCTAGAAGGCAAAGACCCTGCCTTAAAAACACAGGCAGTTCCGTTATCACATGAAAATAATCGTAAGGGGTGATTTCTGTACGGGTGACCAGTTCCACATATACGTGCTAAATGGCCATTTGAGGTGAATAAGTACCTTCGCTTATTCGAGAACTGGTACAATAAACACGTACAGAAAGTACAATTTATATATCTGAGTTATTCCGTAATACGTGAAAATAGTCGTGAGGTGCAATTTCGTATGTATATCGAATCCATTGCTATAAATAGGCAATACACATGATACAGGTAACAGATGTTATTTTCTCCTTTGACAAATAACAACGCGCTAGGAACTAGTTCTTCATAGAGACAGGGACGTAAATACTGTGAATATTTATAGTGTATGTGTATATCTTTATCGATTTTATACACCAACACCGTCACCATCCGACATACAAAATCAAATTTTGAAAGAAATTTACGAACTATATTTGATCGGAAACATGCAGCTCTTTAGATACGTTAATAACCCTGAGGCTCTCGTTTCGATCATAGTTAACTCTAAACCTTGACGTTGCCTTGAGGCGTTCAAGAAATAAATGACAATGCAAGCTAATGATGCCTATTGGCAACAACCTGGGCAGTGCCTAATGAAAAAAAATTAATACAATATGCCCGATTTTGATTTAGGTTGTTGGTTCCATGATATACAAACAGGATGTTTGAATTATTTCATTGAAACTGCCATTTATTGTCATACATTACTCTATTCAGAACAATAAAAATACCATTTTAATCCTGTACCTCATGGAGTCACTGAGTAATTACGTTTAAATCATTTAGGCTATGTGTCCATTATAAGTCCTGAACAATTCTTATGAGGAAATTAGAAAGCCACTCAACAACGCAGAAAAATGTAAATTAAGCTTCGTCAAGCAGAAATACCATCGCAGGCGTAGCACACGGACGCCATGGACGCCATGCATCAATCCTTACAAAACCAATTGGGTTATCATTAAGATATTCATTTACTTATGTATTTACAGATCACCATCTTGAAGACCGCTATGGGATATCTGTTTCCCAGATGACAACAGATCTTTCCCTTTAAATCTTAATTGTTGTTTTCTCTACCGGATTTGACATGTTAAACACGGCGGGTGTCTGATAAGAAGCAGGAGATGCTTACTCTACCGGTGCACCTGATCTCCCCAATGGCTTTTCATTGGGTCCGTGTTGTTCATCTTTGTGTGTGTGTGTGTGTGTTCGTTTTTCTTTTCCCGTACTCATGCAGTGTCTCTGTTTCTTTGTTGTCTCCAATTTTTTTTAATGAATTTATTGGCAAGGGTCAGTGTTAACATATATCAGAAACAATATTATATTGTATCAGGTATATAAATAAACGTAAACAAACAACTAATGAAAAACTTAAGCAGAAAACTAATTTGATCAAGATATGCTGACATCAAGGTCATTTAATTAAACTATTTAACCAAAATCTATTTGTGGGGGTGATTAAACTGCAACAATAGTATTAATAATAATGAAATAAAAATAGATTGCAGAAAGTCACAGATAGGATATCTCTTTCACTCACCCTTCAACGTATTTTCATACTAAACTTCAATTTGTGATGTGCACAACACAAAAAAATAAGTTTTAAATTGTTTTCTCAACCACACCTGTACCTTACACACACCAAATATAGCATTCCCATCAAATGTCTTTCTGCATCATTTCAATAATATTTTTGTGTCTACTATGTTTCAAACAAAGGAAGCCAGGGGTTCCAGCAGATATTAGCTTTTTCTAGTGATTTCCTATTAAAATATGTATATTTTTCTAATATTAAATTTTCCTTTAAATAGTAAATTGATATTTTCTTGTCGAAGTTTTGATCTATATATATATAATTTAGTTATTGTTATAATCACATTTTTTACATAATTCATGTCTGATTTTTGAAGAATTCCAAACAGAACAATCGTTTTATTTAAAGGTAATTATATTTCAGTATTTTCAAAAATCCACAACTTAAGATCACCCCAGAGTGTTTCTACTTTCTGACAAGACCAAAAGATGTGTTCAATAGTCTCAATATCTTGCAAGCAAAATGTGTATTTATTTGTTTCAGATATCTTAATTTTATATAGAAAATCATTGGTTCCTAATATCCTGTGATTTATTCTATATTGAAACCACTGTAGTTTTGAATTTTTTGTAATACTGAAAGGAAGGGTATGTATGTTTTTCCAATTAAATTCGTTGTTGAATAATATTTGGGACCATTGAAACTCACATTTCAATTCTGAACTTTTATTATTTAAAATGTTATACATATCTCGTGAGCCCTTCTCAGATTTGAAGAATATTGTTATTCTATTAGGTAGTAGTGGTCCACTTATTTTACTCATATCATTCACTGAAATGTTTATAGATTTTAAATAAGACTTAACAGATTGTATTAAACCCTGATATATAAGAAAATTTGTTCTTATATTATATCTCTCTGTGAAATCGTTGTTTCCAATGTTGCCATTGTCCTTAGATTATTCGTTTTGGATTGACGGTTCGGTTCTCACTCACTCAACAAACGTATTATTGTGATTTAGTCATATTTCATCAAGAAAAAAAATTACAATAACATCAAGTAAACAGTAAACATAAAATAAAATGGATAACAGGAAACACCTACAATGGCTTAGAAACACAGTCACATGCCACAATGTACCAAGGAACTGCACAAGAAAAAGACAAACGTAAACAACGGCAGGAAGTCGGGACAGTCGGACTTGATATCGGCACTAGCAAAAGCCAGCTAATTGGTTAACCCAGTTATAGGTATCGAAACCTCCCTTAAGTCCACAAATAACATACAAGCGAGGGAAAATAGCACTTGGCTCTGTCTAATGTACATTTTTATGTCATGCCGAATCAAAATTATTACTGTTCATTGGTGTAGGAAGCTTGACTTTCGGCGAAAAACGAGGAAAAACAAAACAGACTTTTTCTATGATGTTTATTTCGCTGAACTTGATTACTCTTTATTTAGGGGCCGACTCCGACTTGCCGTTGGGTGTGGGGTTTCCTCACCGTTCATTGAAGATCTTATGGTGGCTTTGAGTTGTTATTACTACCCTTTGGGTCGTTGTCTCTTTGACACATTCCTCGTTTCCCTTCTTTTTTCTACTGTATATCCATAACAAAGAATAAATAGATGATACAATTGTAGAATTTAAGGTTGGGGTATGATCAAATATATCGGCAAACGATTACCGAAGTAAAACGGAAGAAATGGACAAAATTCTAAAATAAAAAATAAAAAAAATATGGCAATTCAGATTTAACGCAAATTAATATTACATGACAAAAGACAAAACAAATAAACAAATGAACAAAAAGACGCATTACTAAACACTAGCAATGTGAACCCTTTTAAAATTAGAGGTATCAATAGGTGCGCCGGGTGGGTACGTCCACACACGGTATCCGTGTCACTGCCAATGAAAAGTCCGGTTTTGTCATTGCGAGTTTTTTTTATGAGTTCGGTAATATACACTGCATTTACTTAAAACGGTCTTCTATTCTTATTTGTGAAATAGAAACATTGAACCGATCTGTCGAATCATGGTGGCGACAGTAAAATTTCTTTTGTGACAATTGCAACAGTGGGTGAATGTATAAGCTTTTCAGAGAGTAACTTCACTTGGTTGACAAAATCGCTACATAAACGACTAATCACAAACTAAAAAACGAAAGAAGAAAATAAAGCTTTAATTGAACGACAAGAGAAAGGATATCCTTTGAACTTATAGACATTTAATTTGATAAGCATTGTCACTTTCGACCGAGTGCGAATCGACGAGATCATTATGATAGTCAAAACAATATATGCGATTGCTGAAAAAATCATTATTACTGTTGTAAACATTATTGATTTTATGACAGTAATAATTCCTTTATCGGAATCGCATCTATTGTTTAGACTCTTATAATGATCCCATCGATTCGCACTTGGTCGATAATGATTGTAATGAGAAAAATTGTGTTCAAATTGAAGTCTTTCTCCGGTACGAGTTTCTTAAAACAAGAATTCTAATATGACCCTCTTCTTTCGCTTTGGAAACAAAGCTATGTGCTAATTCCAACAATATTTTTTCGCACATGCGTATATTTTTTTACAAAAGGATATTCGTTATGTACAATTTCTCATTTTAATCACCCAATATTCATTTAATTTTATGTAAATAAAGTTTTAAATAATGAATTACCCAATAATCCACATGAAATAATGACAATAATAGAAATTTACAACAGTTACTAAATTTAAGACTCGGAACTGAAATTGACATAACCGTAACCTAGCAACGAATGTGTTGTTGTTATGAAATCTTATCGATGTTGCATATCATGCTCTACGATTTAAATATAAGATTTTTAATTTTCAACGTTAATAAAATTATAAATATGGGTTTTATCCCTCTTCTTTTCCTTTTTTGGCGTCAAAATAACTTAACTAAGCAGTCATATAAATCAGAAATACAACCAACCCACACTTATACCCGCTTCGATTTTAAAATATCCGTATTTTATATGTTTTATAACAGATTATTTGTATTAATTCATAAGCTTATGAGCCACTTGTATTAATAAACCAACGAATATAGATTTCTCTATGTTCATTTATGTGTGCTTGTATGCATTTTTCCGACATATTTCAATTCTAGTGCAAACCCAATATTGCTCTCTAAGAGCCGCTTTGAATGTTCAAAACTCTTGTTAAGCATATAAGAATCGAAATAGATTATTGCAATTGGGCTCTATGCGAATTAGAACATGGTCAGACCTTATATTTGTCTTCATTTTATACCTCGCTATCGCTCGGTATAAAATATTGACAAATATAAGGTCTGCCCATGTTCTAATTCGCATAGAGCCCGCTTGCAATAATCTATTTCTTAATTATTTTAGTACATATCATATTGAATACTGCTTTTTCTGATATCATAATGAGAATACATCCGATCGTTTTCAATATGTGGTTAGACGCTTAGACTATTGAAAACACTGTATTACGAAGTTTTGTTTCATTTTTTTTTTTGGTTGTTGTTTGTTTGTTTTCTTTGTAATCACAATGGTTATTCCTACAAATAACAAAATACCGAAGTTACTGTGAATTTATATTCTGCATATGCGCATTTCAACAACTTATGTCTCTTCAGTGCAGATAAAATATAAACGTTTGGAAGACCATAAACTCAAAGATGTTTAAATTGATAGAGAACAAATAACCAATATGATCTAAATGTAAAGCCACAATCAGCTATATTCTATACTCGTGTCCTTACTGTGACACGAAGTTAAAGGTAAAGCACTACTCAAAGATTAAAATGACTGTTGAACCCGGCATTTGCGTGTGTGCACTGTATTTCTGTTTTTATAATGCAGCTTTGATATCTTTGTTTAATTTTTAAGAAAAGTTCTTATTTTAGCACTAAAATGCTTCATTTCATCTTTTTTTTTATTTTTCATTAATATTTGTCTTTTTTATTCCCCGTTATTGCAAGACCTAGCTTCAGTTGTTTCTCTTACCACGACCGATCTCTGTAAACCGTTTTTTTGAAAATAGATAAAACAAGTGTAGATCGTATTGCAAGGCAATACCAAGTCCTCTACCGGTGGAACAAGGCTTTGTCATACCAGCAAAATCGTAAAAAGAGTTTTCGGACTCAAAGGCCAATAACTCTGCTAAAAATCAGCTCACCAGAACCAATCTCAAACTTGATCTGTAACTCATGAAGATCGACTCACATACCAAATATGAGACCACTACTTCAATGGTTTAGGAAAAAAGTACGGAAAACTGTTATTTTTACCAAATTTCTAAGTTCAAGGCCCATAACTCGATCACAAATCAGTGAACCAGAACGAAACTTGTGATTGATCTGTAACTAACTGAGGTAGACTCACATACCAAATATGAGATCAATAACTGCAATGGTTAAGAAAAAAGTGCGGAAAACAGATATTTTACCAAATTTTCTAAGTTCAAGGCCCATAACTCCGTAAAAAATCAGTGGACCAGAACCAAACTCAAACATGATCTGTGACTTACATATAAAATATTAGATCAATATCTGCAATGGTTTAGAAAAAAAGTGTGGAAAACTGAAACAGGACTTGTAGGACTATTGACAGTGATCGTATAGATAATCCACGGACTAATGACAGCGTTAAATAGTTAGTAATGCTGCAAACACTTTAATAAGTTTTAACACATTCAATTAAACAACAATGAGAACAGTTACTATGTACAGTTAATATAGCAAGAGCAGATCCAAACGAATAGTTGAACAGTTTTTGAAGAAAAAGCCCCGCAAAATTATGAAGCTTTGTTTTTATAATAATGACCATTGATTATCTTTTGAAAACAATGCCAGACAAAAAGACGACAATCATAATGAATAACGAAACAAATCTCCGCAATTAAGTAATATTCCAGGATTTTTACTTCCAAATTTAATAAAACATTTGGTTAGGTCGTTATGTCATTTTACAGCTTCAATTGATGGAAATTGCTTGCCGTATAAGTGTTTAACGTCTCATTTTTCCAGCCCTATATTATCAAAACGTATTATGTTCAAAGGATGAGAGAAAACATCTTGTCTTTAATGTTATCTTCAATTATCAATAGCGACAATACTACATCACTGTTGTTTGCAATAAAGGCATTATAACGTCAAAGTCGACATATTGTCCTTAATCTTATCATTATTGCTTTTATATCTGTATTGGATAATAATTGCTTTTTGAGACATTGGACAATAATCGATCAATAATGACGAATACTACATCACTGTTGTATACAATAAAGGCAAGTTCGATAGTCTTACATCACTCCCCTTCTAGAATGAAAATACATCTTCATAATATAGATGCAGTTTCATTTAATTCTAAAAAAAAAATAAGTGTTGATTTATCTTAATATGATCGAACGTATCCCTACATTAAACGTAGGTCGGTTTTCCGGTAGTTGCGTGCATGACGGACCCTCTCGGATGTCTCGCCACCACTGTCGGCAACTCTCTTTATAAGAAAACCACATTCGTTTCCCAGCAGTTGCGTGCGTGCTCGACCTTTTTAGTGTCTCGACACCACTGTTGGCTAACTGCTTTTCCAGAAAAATGTAATCATTGTGCCTTTACCAATATACAAAGGGAAATCGTGTACCAATATTTTTTTCATGATCTCCTCAATTATTTACTGAGACAGGGTAATTTGATAAATGTTAAAACAAATATTGCAATCGAAAGAATCAATAAATTCTTATTAATCAAGAATCCCTGAAAATATTCCTATGTGGTAATTACGGTCTGCTCTTACTATACGTTTTACATATAATAGTAGGTTATATACTGTCATAATTTACAAACTTTAACAAATAATATATATCATTATTGTTTCTCATTTTCCAGAGTCAGTGTCACATGGCAATATTATTCAAAAATTCTTAGCATGCATTATTTTTATAGTCATTTTGCTCAGTCAATAGCTTAATCATGCACAAGATATGTTCGTTTGTTAAATCAAGTATCTTATTGTTTCTAACTAATTATCTTATTGTTTGAACTAATATGGTTATCAGTTTAAATAACAAACTCAATTATTTCCAACGATTAATGTTATGTATATCATGTGTATATATAGTTTACGACGTCCACCACAGTAAATCCAATTAGTCTCTAGTTAATTATGAATGTCACAGTTTGTACGGTTAATATTCCTTTTCACAACAATGAACTCTTCACAATAAGGATTTTGATTATAATTGCGGACAACAGTTAATACAACAGTTATGTCAAGATAATCCCAATCACTACTATACAGTTAAACGGAGAATGAAGTAGTACTTGAAGTTTATTGTTCGGTTTTCAAGGGTTTCTTTAATTCAGTACGAAGAGATGGATAAATCGCACTGACGACAGATTTACCAGTTGTTAATTCACTGAAATGTTTAATTCCTTCATCTAGACTGTTTTGACTTTGACGGTTTTGTGACATGGCAGAGATTTCTGCCAACCCGTTAATTACAGGTTCGGTCTTTGGACGACCTGTTGTCACCTCAGAATCCTCAGGGTTACTAAATCTACGGTCGAGTGTCATATATTCATGTTCTTGTGTGCGCAATGAAATGTTTGTATCAGACGTTGTTCTATTACGAAATTCGGGAAAGTGCACAGGTATATCCCTACCGAAAAGTTCATCAGTATCCGGAATAAGTCCATAACGCTCTTTAAGGTAGAGTTTAGATAGTCTTGAATTAGGTCTGGTGACAGTCATATTGGGCGTTCTAAAGTTTGTTTGTTCCCATCGATTTCTATTCTGAATAATGTTCGTTTGTGGTCCGTTCATTTTATTCCAAATTGTTTGTGTTTCTAGCTTAGGAGCACTTGGTAACGGCCAGTGAGACAACCGTGGCATTGATATACCCTCCCTGGCAGCTGTTAGAACTGACTCAGATTGATTCTTATTGTTATGTTTATTTCTTTTCCTTTTAATTTTAGATCTTATCCTATTCCTATATATTAGTATGCCAGAAAAAGCCAATAAAATGATTATCCCTAACGTTCCTAACACACAAATCCAAATTTGTGGGCTTTTGTTTATGGGTTGGGGTTGCAAATTTACCTTATTTAATTCTTCTTTTAATCGGGTTATGGGCATTTGTTGTATTTCTTTTAGATTTGGGGGCATAACAACATCATGAAAATTTGGAATTACTTCATTAAAGGTCTTCCATAATTTTATCGTATTAAATTGATAATTATCTACAAAGATCCTGAACGTATTTGTTAGATTATATTGACTCTCTTTATGATAATGAGGTAGTAAGGTCATATAGACATTATAAGCGGAACATGTTAACTGTAACTTTACAATATCAATCGGAGCTTTAGTTACTAGATTATACGTGGACAATGAATTACATGAAACACTAAAAGTTAAAGGTTCTTTGGCAGAAATTAACCAGTGTCCATCGGTCAAGTATTTGGCCTGGGGAAGTATTGATATTTTAGACACGATTAGTTCACAATATCGTTTTATTCCTAACGTATTATGACGAAACAGTTGAGTTACACATATCATGTTAGACATTATCGGGAATATAGGGGAACGTATTGCACAATATGTTGTCAAAGGTCGATTGCAATCTTGGGCTTCATTTTCACTTAGTGAAATAATTTGGGTCCTTCGGGTATTGACTGCAATGTTATTTGTTTCAAGTCGATAAGTGACAGAAAATGTGGTCGAGTTGTCTTTGTTTTTGGGGACTGGTAAGTTATAGATTTTATACACCTCAAAACTACCCATGGCGTCAATAAGAGGTACTGAGATAACAACAACAAGTCTATTTTCTTGAAGCATTGTCGTGCAGGTCAAGGTTTTATAGAATTCCCATATTTCCCTGTGACGGTCAAAAGGAAGTTTAAACTGGGGCTTCATGTGTATTACAAATATGCATGCAAGGCCATCACCATGGTTTTTGCTACTTGTAACGACTTATTTTTGGATTCTGCTGAGGCTGAGTTACCTTCGTTAACTGCGGAGGTAATTAAATTTATCATTTGACTAGTTAGATTAGAATTCGGAGTTGTATCACTTTTGCACTTTACATTGGGGTCTCCAGTTTTGTCTTTTAAAGTTTCAGTCGACGTGTCTAGTGTATTTGAATTGTCCCTTTCTTTTGGCTGACAAGCAACCACCGCAATTTCTTCAGGCGACGAACCTGTTGGAGTTCCAATTTGTTTTGCGTCTTGCTCGTCAATTATCTGTCGTTGTAGTCGTCGTCTACGAAGTTCCATTAAAGGTATGTCATCCTCGTCAGAAGAGTCTTCACGGTCCATACGTCGGTGTCGGATAGCCATGTCTTGTGGGTCGTGGGGTTCATCGCTGTCCTCGTCTGTCGATTCAGGAGGTACGACATGAGCTGTACTTCGGAGTGCCCGGCCTCCTTTTGGAGCCTGTGGGATGTCCCATTTATCTATTTTAGCATGTCTGATGTGTCTTGCATGTGTTTTAGTTATAGTCCCGTCTAATTGATTACGTATAATAAAAGTTACAGGACTAGTTTTGTCTACAATACGGAAATATGGTTTCCATTTGGAGTCTAATTTATTGGTCCTTCTGTGATTTCTCAAATATACGGGGTCGCCAATTGTAAAGTTTTCATCTTTACTACCGCGGTCGGCATAATGTTTTTGTAGTTTCCTGGCTTCTTTGAGATGACGGTGTACTAACATAAATGACTTGTGTTGTTGCTGAAGTGCTAGCTGGTGTTGGTCTTCACCTTGGTATTTCTTCCTAGGACAAAGTATTGTGTCGAGGGGTAGTACGACATCTCTGTTATATAATAAGAAGAAAGGCGAAAATTTGAGAGAGTCATTGACATGAAATCTAATGGCAGCTAGTGTCTGATTAATGTACAGATCCCATGTTTGCACATCATCCTGTATCTTTTTTGCCATCACATCATGTAATGTGCGGTGAAACCTTTCTACTTTGCCATTTGCTTGAGGACTGTAATAACTAGTATGGACATGGTGAATTTTCATTGCTTTTAATGTTTCTGCAACCTTACGATTAACGTTTTCGCTACCCGAGTCTGAGAGAATAGAAAGCGGCGATCCATACCTGGGTATTATTTCTTCGATGATAAGATGGGCTATTCCATCAGCGGATTTGTCACTTGTCGGATAGCTTTCGGGCCAACCGGAGTAGAGATCAATAAATGAAACGATATATTTATTACCTGACAATGTTGTTGGATATGGTCCTGAGAGGTCTATTGCTATTTTGGCGAATGCATAAGGTGGAGTGTCCATTTCTTGTAGTGGGGGTTTAGACCTTTTGGTACTTCTGGTTTGACAAAGTACGCATTTTTCAACATAAGTTGTGATTTTTTTATACATGTTAGGAAAGAAATATTTCAATTTTGCTGAATCATAAGTTTTGTCAGCTCCCAGATGTCCTAAATCGTCGTGATATTGGCGAAGAACGTATTTCTCGAGGTGACTTGGCACATACAATCTAAGTCGGGGATCTTCTGACTCTGGGTAAGATAGATAATATAACAGTCCTTCTTGGGGCGACTCAAAATAGTGAGTTTCCTCTGCTTTGGTGGCATTTATATGCTTCAACTTTTTCATTATGTTACCTATCTCTTTATCTTTGTCTTGTTCCTGTTTCATATCAATGGTTTTGAACACTACATCATCCGCTTTTGTGACATCGCCGGTTGGATCAACCTCACAAGAAGCATATTTCTGTGGGTCAAACTTGTCAGAGTTGATTACATTTACTTCAAAAGCCCGGTCATCGATATCAGGTTCATTATCAGCATCACCGTCGGATTCGACTGCTTTATCATCAGGGGTAGGGGGAATTCTCGAAAGCAAGTCAGCACATTGATTGTGTCGACCCTCGATGTATTCTACTTTTGCGTTATAACCGGCTAACCCAAGTGCCCATAATTGGATCTTTTTATTTTGCATGGGTGAATCCAAAATGTACTTTAGTGGTTTGTGATCAGTTCTAATGACGAACTGTGCATCATGCAGATAATGATCTAGTTTTTGTAATGAATAATGAATGGCATAGCATTCCCGCTCAATAGTGGACCATTTTTGTTGTGTGGAACTTAATTTGTGTGACAAGAAATAAATCGGCTTCTCTTCACCTGACTCATCTATTTGGGTGAGGACAGCACCTATACAGCTATCACTACTGTCAGTATACAGCACATATGGTTTATTTGTGTCTGGAAAGGCTAAATATGGTACAACGGTTAAACTTTCCTTGATAAAATCAAATGCCCTTTGNGATTCCACTTAAAGCGTGCATATTTCTTAGTGAGCGCAATCAATGGTTCTGCTATTTTTGAGAAATTGGGAATCACTCGACGATAGAACCAAGCCATACCAAGAAAACCTCTTATTTCCTTAACAGTTTTTGGTTCCGGCAGTTTTCTTATGCATTCTACCTTCTTTGGGTTTGGTTTAACGCCCTGTTTACTAATGACAAATCCTAAATATTCAGTTTGTGTTTGGAAAAAGGTGCATTTCTTTAGCTTCAGTTTTAACTGATGTTCTCGTAACTTATCAAATACTAATTTCATATGCTTAAGGTGATCTTCTGCAGTTTTGCTGAAAATTAGAATAATGTCTAGATAAGCGATTGCAAATTCTTCACAGTCCTGTAATACAATATTCATGAGCTCTTGAAAAACCCCTGGAGCTGTGTTAAGTCCAAACGGCATGACGTTAAATTGGAAAAGACCCTTATGGCAAGTGNCCATGGCTAAGACTTTCTAAGACAAGCAGCCCAATTCTATAATTACACATCATAAAGAGAAAGAAATATGAAATATTTCTGATATATCAAATACTTCTAATTGTGTGAAAACTAAGATTTTAAAGGTTTAATCTATAATTTTATAGATTAAACTCAATTTGTTTGCCAATTCATAAAGAGAAAATAAATGTCCTATGTTTCTGTTCCTTTTCACGTTCAGATTTAACAAATAACGAAGTTACTGAAGTTTTAGCAGTTGTTCCGTAACGGTATTAAGAAAATACTACGCATACATTTGCAGTTGTCAGGTTATATTAACAATGTGATGTACAGATTACAGCTAGTTAAAACGTATCCAAAATACTTTTGACAGTAGTCAACTATTATTATTTTGTCAAAGCTCACTCAGATATCAATAATTATATCAAATTCTTTGCATCACAGTGTTTATCCTGTGACAGGACAGCCTATCTACGTTGTAGTAGGTAGATATATAGCCAGTAAAAATCGACTGAGCTAACGGAATATTTCTTTAGCTCATTCGGTTAGGTGGCTGGCTGAAGTGCTAGAGGTCCCGGGTTCGATCCCCGGAGGTGACCATATCAATTTTGTGAGAAGAATCATGCTCTCCGGTTACAATCCTTACCATTGTAGCTTTAATAAAACCATGAAGGTCGAATATTATCACAGTAAAATTTATAGAATAACTGCAGAGAAATGGTGTCCTATGTACATTGCTTGAGCTTTTGTTTTGATTTAAAGGACAAAATTGATTCCTTGATCTTTCTGTAGATAGCATTGACTGGTTAAAAATGAACCTGTCTCTCTTTTTGTAGCCTCATAAATATATGTTTATCCCTTGGAATATTAAAAAGAAGTTCCTCAGACCACCGATGTACTTTTGCAATATTCTCAGAGTATTCCCATCATTTTATGTTTTCTTGTTTGTATTATATATATTTGGTGTTTTATTGCTGT
>MJUU01008299.1:0-38023 GCA_002080025.1 Modiolus philippinarum
GCTGGCGGCCATCTTGGATGAGGTACGGACCTGTCGGATACCTTTTTTAGAAGGGACAATCTTAAAGACCATTGTGACTAAGTTTGGTTATAATTGGACTGGTAGTTTCTGAGAAGAAGATCTTTGAATGTCTTTTCCATAAGGTCCAATGGTAAAACCATGTTCCCCGCTGGTGGCCATTTTGGATTAGGTACGGACCTGCCGGATACCTTTTTTGGAAGGGACCATCTAAGGACCATTGTGACTAAGTTTGGTTATAATTGGACTGGTAGTTTCTGAGAAGAAGATCTTTGAATGTGTTTACCCATAGAGTCCAATGTTAAAACTATGTTCCCCGCTGGCGGCCATCTTGGATGAGGTACGGACCTGCCGGATACCTTTTTTAAAGGGGACCACCCAAGGACTATTGTGACCAAGTTTGGTCCCAATTGGCCAAGTGGTTTCAGAGGAGAAGATTCTTGAATGAAAAGTTTACGACGGACGGACGGACGGACGACGGACGGACGCCGGACGCCAAGTGATGGCAAAAGCTCACCCTGGCATAGCCAGGTGAGCTAAAAACCATACCCCCCCCCCTTTTCAAGTTAAATGGTCGGTCCCTTAATACAACCTTGTTTTTGTTTAAAATATCAACTTCGTTAGAAGAAGATAACTAGTATGTAGCAAATTTTTTGCTCAATTCTAGAATGGACAGAATACCCTATTACTATTACCCTATTACTATCTAACTTTGCTATTAAAATAGCACGGTTTCTTAAAACATCTTCATGTATGATTGCATGTTTATTGTCATTTTGTGATGTGCAGTTTTACATATATATCTGCCGAATACTTTCAGTTTAATGAAATGCAATCTAACAATCCACGATGATTCATAAAGAAAAACAAATCAAATATAGTATATAGAACCATGTTTAATATGTGCATGCACCTTCCAGGAGATACATTTCAGGACCCCCTCCGAGGAACCCTTGGAATAATCTCCCACATTACTATTGTAGGTAATCTGTTTGAACATAAATATAAAATGCATGTTTGTCTCAATGCATTATCTAGCACCCTTTTAGTGATAATATCCCACAAGAACATATGACATACAATTTTGTGTTATCAAGTTCTCAGTTATCACATATCCATAATTTTCTATAGAAATAGACGTGTCACTTACCATGGCAAAAATTGCATTTTAATAAATCATGATTTTTGATTGAAACAACGTCAATCGGCTTTTAAAACTCCTAATTCACTATTTGCTTTGTAAATGATTCAACGATGTGTTAGTCTTTCGTCATATTTCGTCCCTTTTAAGACTGAATTCGCCTTTAAACTAGAGGCTCTTGGGAGATTGAGTAATAAGCCTGTCCGTCCATCTGTCTGTCGGTCAGCATTTTCTATGGCATACGATAACTCAATATTGTATTGTTCATGAATTTTCAAATTTATTTTTTCCTCGGCCAAAGGAAAATCCCTTTCGTTTTTTTGTTTCTTTTTGGGGGTCCAAAAACAATTTTGGGGAAAAGAACTTATCTTTATTTGAAAAATGCATTTTTGAAAATCAACACTTTGTCGTACGGTAGTTTTAGATTGCTTTCTTGGGTTTAAATGATTTTGATACTCAAGGTTGGACTTCACCAAAGAAAGCTCTCTTTTGCTTTTGCGATTAATCGGACATAATCAAAGGATGGTCCTTTTCCATTTGGAAGAAAATCTTAAAACACTTTCAGTTAAAAAACTAGTATTTATATGAAAAAACATGCATATTTTGAGAACTTGCTCTATGTCGTATAATTTTGAAATCACCTTCAGAGATTTTTATAAATTCTATTGGCGGCAACCTTTAGTAATCAGTCTGTTTGTCTGTCCGTCCGCCTAATTGTCCTTTTAAAAATTTAAAATCTTATACGATAACCCTGGATTGCCTTCAAAGACTTTCAGGATTTTTTCCTAAAAGCTGGACATGAACAAAGAAATCTTCACCCCGTTTTAAGAATAATCGGAAAACAATTTTTGGGAAAAAAAATAAGTTTTTATATTACGAAAAACAATGCATACTCTGAGAATTAACACTATTTTGCACGGTAACTTATTTAAGATTGCCTTCACGGATTTCAATGATTTTGGTAGTTAGACGTAACCATAGAAAGCTAAACCTCTAGTTTTTGAGAAAGATCGGAAACAATTGTTGAGAAAAACATAGCTTTTCTATGAAATAATATGCAGATTTTGAAAATTTACTCTTTGTATTACTTAATATTGCCTTCTTTGATTTCAATGATTTTGCATGATTTTAAATTGTTTTCATATGACACATTTTTGAAGGAGACTTTGCAAGGATCATTGTTACCAAGTTCGGTTCAGACGGACATAGAGGTGTGTAGATCTATGGAGTTTCCCTAGGGATTCAATGCTATGTTCTCCGCTGGGTCACCTTAATAGATATGGCCTCAACATGATTGACATTATCGAGAATGACCACCCAAGGAACACTGTAATGAAGTTTGGTTCACACTGGCAAAGCAGTTTCAGATATTTTTTATTTTTTCAAAAATGGGCCAATGTAATTAGAGGCTCAAAGACTGAGCCTGTATCGCCCACCTGACAAATGCTTCTAAGCCATTAATATGCGAATGACCAAAAATGTAATTTTTCCAATGGGGTCTACTGTTAAGCTATGTTCTGTTCTGTTGGCTATGTTTTCAGATCTAAGTTTATAAAGGACCTTTCAAACATCATTCAAATACCGTTTATTTAATTAAGTTCAATAGTTTCATAGCAGATGATGAAAATGACCGTTTTCCCGTATTGTGTCCAATGTTAATCTATGTACGGAGTCTGTGGCCTTGTTTTTTCGTGGATCGAAACCAAAACAGCAATCTTTGTTGATGACCTCCCATACATAATTCCTGTGAGGCCAGGCTGAATTTGCTGTAGTGGTTTCAGAGGAGAAGATGAAAATGTGATTTTTCCGCAGGGACTAATGTTACAACGAAGTACCGCGCAGGCGGCCATTTTTTTTTTTTTTGTGTGTAAAATCGGAACGAAATAAGCAATCCTTGTACAGGACCTTTAACATGTTTAATACATCATTCCTGTACATTTGGTTGAATTTGCTTCAGTGGTTTCACAGGAGAAGATGAAAATGTGATATTCTCATAGGGTCCAATTTTAAACCCAGTTTGGCGCTGACGGCCATGTCTTTTTTTTGTCAGATTGGAACAAAGTGCGCAGTTTTTGTTAAGGACCTTCCATGCATCATTCTTGTATAATTAATTAAGTTGAATTTCTTTAATGGTTTCAGAGAAGTTAAAAATGGGATTTTCCGAAAGGGTCCAATGTTAAACCCAAGTTCCGCGATAGTAGCCATGCATGTTTTTTGTCGGTATGGAAAGATAAATCTTTGTAAAGGAGTTTCATACATCATTCCTTTTAAAGTTTGGTTAAATTTGCTTCCGTGGATTCAGAGGAAATGAAAATATGGTTTTTCTCACAAGGGCCAATGTTAAACGTCAGTTCCACGCTAGTGGACATGTTTTTTCGGATTAGAACTAAATGAGTATACTTGGTAAAGGATCATACATACATAATTAATGTGCAGTTTGACTGAATTTGCTTTAGTGGTTTCAGAGAAGATGAAAATGTGATTTTTCCCATCGATTTTAATGTTAAACTTAATTACAGCGCTAACGACCATGTTTCTCTGTCCGATCGAAAAAAAAAAACAATCTTTGTTAAAGACCTTTCATAGTTTATTTGGTGCTGGTGGCAATGTTCTTTGTTAGATAGGAACAAAATGAGCGATCTTTTTAAAGGGCCATCATTCCTTTAAAATTTAATGGTTTCAGACGAACTTGCAAATGGGATTTTCCCATACGTTGTTAAATCTAAGTTCTGGTGGCCAAGGTTTTTGTCGGATCAAAACGAATGAGCAATTTTTGAAAAGGACCTTCCATAAGTCATTTCTGTAAAGTCTAATTGAATTTGCTACAGTGGTTTCAGAGATGAAAATGTGACTTTTCCCATAGGGTCCAATGGTAAACATAAGTTCCGAGCAGGTGGGCGTTTTTTTTTAATGTCAGATCGGAACGAAACTTAGAATCTTTTAAAGAATTTCCATGCATTATTCCTGTAAAATGTGGTTGAATTTGCTTCAGTGATTTCAGAGAAGATGAAAATATGAGAAGTTAACAGACGATGTACAGACGGACGCTAAGTGATGACAATAGCTCACACTGACCCTTTGGGTCAGGCGAGCTAAAAATATGCTCCTTCCTGACCTGCTGGATACCTTTTTTGAAATTACCATTGTGACTGTTTGGTTCCGACTAGCCCGGTTGTTTCCGAGATTTTCAAAGTTTCAGATAAGGTCCAATTAAGAATGCCCTGCTAGCAGCAATCTTACCTGGTGCATGTGAACAATCATGTCTTGTGAGCTTGTGTGTTGACGCCCAACTAGTTTCGGGGACTCTTTTTTTTAAATAGAATTTTCCCATCGAGTCCAATATTGAACTATCCTAGATGGCGTTCACTTACCTGAATATTTTGCCAACAAATGATTGTAGTAGCCAAGTTGTGGAAAATTTGAGCTATTGGTTTTACAAGAGAAGATCCATGCTTTTAAATGTTAAACCATGTTCAAATTGGGCGATCTTGGATTTGGATCAGCCCAGCACCCAATAAAAACAATTGTTACCAGTTTAGTTCTGATAGTTTCAAATTCTTACAATATTAATGTTTTCCCATAGGGTCTATTGTTCCATGTTGGAGGGAAATCTAATATATATTGAAAGTACGCATACGGATGATATTTTAATAATGGTCCTCCTGAACAAAATTCAGGGGAATACTTCAACAAGCTGAAAATCACTATTGGTACCGGTGGCCAAGATTTCGTATTTGAGTCGATTGCAAGTTTTGTAAATGTCATTAGCAGTATCTTTGGCAATGCTAACTAAAAATGCCATTATCGGTTGGCCGATGCCCGTAACTGCAGTTACGGGTAGCCCAATATGGTGGAAGAGAATTCAGTTGAAAATCTATTCATGAATTTACTAATAGAATGCCGTCTGAATTGTGATTTCAAATATTTTCAGTCAATAACAGTTATATCCACTAATGTGCAATAATCATGGATATGTCGAAAACCTATCCATTATCTGTTTAATTGAATTTCTCAAATCTCATAGGATGAGGGTCACTGGTGTTTTAAAATAAAAACGGCTGCCCGTAACTGAAAATTAGGATGCCCGTAACTGGGTGGACACTAATCCAAAAACGGTAATCTGGCGTCCTTACGTCATTATCCGAAATATTTTTCTATGCTACAAGACATGCCTACTTCCAGTCGCTCCCATTTTGACTGCGTTACCGACCACTCGATTCTCTCCATCAGGATTGCTGACAGAGTGGGTACACTCAAACTTCTAGTTGCATACGCGCAATCGACCCCTTCAAACTTCTGGAAACTTTATTTCTTTGCTGGTCAACGACTTCCTATGACATCGAAGTCAACAATATCCGAGCATTACGCCGTCAAAATGTGTTTCAGATACAATCTTAAGGTTGGACGGGGGAATAAGCAAAATCCATCGGAATTTTTCAATAGTTTGCAGAATTAAACTTTCCAAAATTGAACTTCCAAAAATAAAATAGATATTGGGGGTCACGGACTATTTAAGCTCACAATCTTTCACCAGCGAAGAACATAGTTTAACATAAGGACCCTATGTGAAATGCATTCAAACATCATCTTCTCTGAAATTACCAAGCCAATTGGAACCAAACTTGGTCACAATAGTCCATTGGTGGTCCCCTTCAAAGTTTGTGATTTTTATGTTCATACCTCACCCAAGATGGCCGCCAGCGAAGAACATAGGTTAACATAACGACCCTATGTGAAATGCATTCAAAGATCTTCTTCTCTGAAACTAATGAGCCAATATGAACTTTGTAACAATAGTCCATTGGTGATCCACTTAAAAGTTTGTGATTTTTATGTTGGAACATCATCCAAGATGGCCGCCAGCGAGGATCATGGTTTAATATAAGGTCCCTATCTGAAATGCATTCAAAGATCTTTGAAACTATTGAGCCAATTGGAACCAAACTTGGTTACAATATTCTATTGGTGGTCGCCTTTAAATTTTGTGAGTTTTATGTTCATACCTCATCCAAGATGGCTGCCAGGGGAAACATAGTGTAACATAGTGATCCTATGTGAAATGCTTTCAAAGATCTTCTCTAAAACTACTGAGCCAATGGGAACCAAACTTGGTCACAATAGTCCTTGGGTGGTTTCCTCCAAAGCTTGTGACTTAAGTATGCATGTCAGAAACTGTAACATCTGGTGAACTGATGTATAGTATGGATAATAATGTCATTAATGGATGGTCTCTTGGTGACAATGAATAAGACCAGTCACCGGGTGAGCGATACAGGCTCATGTGAGCCTCTAGTTTACAAGATGAGAGATGTTTTTTAGTAATTTCTTGAATGCACAATATTTTTGTCAGCTAATGTTATTAAATTTAGAAATGTTTTGATCAAACCATGTTATCAAATCGAAATAAAGTCGGTTTTTCATTGAACAACCTCTACATTGTTTGCATTAATCTTTCAGTTCCTCGGCACTTTTATGACGTCACAATGTAAACAAAATGGTGACTGCTGAAATTATCAGCGGCTTAGTTTCCGTAGTTTTTCGAACGTCTCGTTTTTATTTTGTGTGGTGGTGATGGTAATTTGTTTACAAAATTGAAAACAGAAAAAGTAATAGATTTTTTCTCTAATTAAGATTTATTTCTTGCGAAAATGATAAAAAGGATATTGCTTGTCAAACGTTGGGAGAACTTTCTTGACAACTCCAGGTCAACCGGATGTGGCTTTTGCGAAAGTGCTTTGCAGGCTGAGATAGGCGCAGGGAAAGACGATAAGTGATGGTAATAGCTCACAAGGGAAAGTTCAGCTTAAAGTGTCCTTTTATTATCCCATAAATCTTTTTAATGTAAAAATGTGCAAAACTAGATTTGCAATTGCAAATAACAGCAAACTCCCTGCTTCCATCCTGTTAGTAGCGTCAAAATGAATTTTCGTTGAAATCGGCCAAGTTAAAATTTTGTCATATTTTTTCGGCCAGCTTGGAAATGTTGACCATTGTGAAAATGTTGTCAATTGCATCTCTTTCGGAGTGTTAAAATCTGCCTGCAAATCAATTTTCATTGAAATCAGGTCAAGTTGAAAATTTCTTACGTATCTTGGCGGTAATTTTGGAAATTCTTGTCAAATTAATTCCTTTCTTTCACCTTACTGAACAGTTATGCGAAATTTTTTCATTTTCTTCAAGGCAGTTTCTGAGATATTGCGTTAAGTTGAAATTATCTTTGCCACGTTGGCCATTTTGAAATTTTTCAACAGATTCTTTTTGAACATCTCTACCAAGTTTTATGAAAATCTGCCGAGGCGTTTGTGAGATAACTGATTTGCAGTTTTTTAGCGTAAACTGGCTGCCATCTTGAAAATGACGTCTGTTTAGTATCTGCAAATTTAATATAAGGTTTTACTCATCATTATGAAGCTTTTGACCAAATAAGTAATTAATAATAAGATTATAGGTAAGCAGAATGAAAGAAAATTCTAATTAAATGTTTCAATCGGACAACACTGCGTATTTGTCGGCCATATTGAAATTGCGACCATTTTGAGTTTTTGTTTTTGGATAGATTCGATAATTGACTCTTGGTGTTTGTAGTCACATTTGGGAAATTTTGTAAAAAAATTGTTTATTGGCAGCCATTTTGAAAATAGAGGTCATAAAAAAAATATTTTATGTACATCTTCTCATGGTGATCCAACTTTGTGTGAAATATGAATTGATTCTGTCCTGGCATATCTTAGGACTCAACCGGACAATCTTTTTCAGACCAATAACAATATGTCGATCATCCTAACTACGTCTGGTGTCCCAAACAAGTCTAGGGCGACGAATACATTTATGTATAATTTGCAAATTGCATCGTAATCACTTTTAGACTACGTGAACAAACCGACACAAAAGTGAGAATACCCCAGTGAGTGAAACAGGCAACCAAGAAATAAATAGTTAACTCATACGATATGATAAACAGAACTGAAGATACAAATTTTTAGTTACATGAATTAACACAAGCGTCGTTTTGAATCTCCAGTTTTCAATTTAAGCATCGTATCTACAGATTTTCTTTCCCATGCATGCTAAGTGAATAGCAATTTGAGATAGCATGTAAAAATGACAGGTGTATTAATGCAGAGCAGTAAAGCAGCTCGTGTTGTTACTACTAGCTTAAAACTGTTTTTCGGCTTGTATATATTTTTTATTGATAAATATCAAAAGAAACAACTAGTTATGCTACCTCCTAAGGGAGTAACATGTCCGAAAACATGGAAAAGTAGCAGCATTTATCGATATCACATTTGGACAATATTGAGAAAGTTACCATCATTTGCCAGTTACGGGCATCTCAAAAGAACAACAAGTTGCAAGTTACGGGTATCCTATTTTACAGTTACGGGCATCAGTTATTTTTTGTTTCTTGATTTATGAAGCCGAATGCGAGTGATGCATTGTTCGAATTGATGTAAACGTTGCTAGTGATACTGACGGATACTACAAATGTTTTTTGGCTATAACTTATGAATAGCACTGGAAATAAAAGCATTTATTGAAAACACCAAAATCACCATCCGCCATGTTGGGCTGCCCGTAACTGCAGTTACGGGCATCGGCCAACCGCCAGTGATTAAAGCATCATGCTTGAGGTCAAAATTGCAATGAATTTTTACTAATGCTTTACAATTAGCAGTAATTTTAAGATAACTTTAATTGCTGAATGATGGCTGCCGCGTGTATAACAGATTAAGCTTACCCTTCCAGAGCACCTCATGATACCCAAGTTGTATAGGAGTTAACTGTACATGTTAGTGCTTTAGATTTGTGGCTAATTGTTAATTTTTGTTTGCGACATCTTTTTCATGTGGTGTATTTGTGTTTCTTCCAATTTGTCATGTTTTTTGTTTATGATTGTAGATATCTCGGTATAATGTGCAAATTTATTGTAGATACAAACTAGAAGTTGTGTGGTCCGCTGGGCCACAAATGAATACCCCCGCTTCCAAAGAATAATACATTGTACAATTCTTTAAACGGATGTCCTGGCCAAATTTGAAATCTTCCTCACTTATACAAGCCAAGAAAATCCAGCAGACCTGAAAACGGCTTACACATTACAACTCATCAAAATCAAGCTTCAGACCAAATATGAAACCAATCCAACCTATGCAAGCGGAGTAAACTGTGGCGAAATTTTCTCCTTCCTTGTTAATTATAGTTAAACATCAAAGAATCGGCAAACAGGAATGCATGCACAACAGACCTGTAAATGGCTTACACATTACAACTCATTATCATGAAGCTTCAGTCCAAATTTGAAATCATTCCCACTTATAGCACCAAATAAACTGTAACGAAAAATTCTCATTCATAAAGGGTTAAAAGTAAAACTTCAACATATCGTCTGCAGTGCTGCTACTTCCTGTTTGCCGATAATTTTACTATAACACACTATGGATGAGAAATTTTCATCACAGTTTACTTGAATTGTACGAGTGAGAAAGATTTCAATGTAGGTCAAAAGGACCCAATTCATCCTGGATGCTTATGTATCATCCAAGGTGCATGCATATGCAAGACAAAAGGACACCATCATGTACAGTGATCAAGATCTGAATGAAAATCAATCAAGCGCAAAATGCATGTCAAATTGACCCAGTTTGGACTCGATGCTGATGTATGATCCAAGATGTATGCATATGCAAGTTTGATGATCCTACCATGAAGAGTAACTGAGATAGGAACTTGCAAGTAAACTTGAATGCAGGTCAATCCTGCAGAAAATGCAGGTCAAAGTGATCTACTTTTGCCTGAATGCTGACCTACTGCCATAGATGCATGCACATGCAAGGCAAGATGATCCTAACATGTACAGTCCCTGAGATATGAACTCCAATGTAAACTTTAATGTAAGTCAATTATGCTGAAAATGTAGATCAAAGTGACGTAATTTTGCCTAGATGCTAGCCTACCACCAAAGATGTATTAACATGTAAGGTTAGATAATCCTACCATGAACATTAACTGAGATATGAACTTGGACGTAAAATTGAATGGAAGTCAATCCTGTGGAAAATGTAGGTCAAAGTGATCTAATTTTGCCTGGATGCTGACCTACTGCCAAAGATGCATGCAAAAGCAAGGTTAGATGATCCTAACATTTACAGTACCTGAGATATGAATTTGGACATAAACTTGAATGCAAGTCAATCATATGGAAAATGTAGGTCATTTTGACCTAATTTTACCTGAATGCTGACCTATCACCAAAGATACATGCTAATGCAAGGGAAGATAGTCCTACCATGTTTGGGAACTAAGATATGAACTTGGACCTAAAATTAAATATAAGGCGAGCAAGCGTGAAATATAGGCAAGAGAGACCTAACTTTCCTAGGGATGTGAGACAACCCAAGATACACCTGCATACAAAGTTTGACGACTCTACCCTTCATAGTTCCAAAGATATATACTCAAATGTGGACGTGGATAGGGATGCTGACACGGATGCAGAGGGTACTCCAATAGTCCCTTTCAACTTCTTTTTCGGCAAACTAAAAATGAGCAATTTTCGCTGAGTAAACCTCTTAAATCGGTAAAATCAAAATCCAACATATTAGGTGCATAACATTATCAGGAGAATAACATATACTGCAAGTTTGGTAGGAATCTGATTTATAGTTGTGATGGATTTGCAGATTAACAAACCAGATTCACATATGACCTTTTTTGGCTCTGTGAACCTCTCAAGTCAGTAAAATCAAAATTTTACATATCAGATGCACAACTCTACCAGGCAACATATCTGGTGCACAACAATATCAGGTGAACAACATATACTGCAAGTAGGAATCTGATTTATAGTAGTGGAATTGCAAATTAACAAATCAGATTCACAAGTGAGCTATTTTGCCTCTGTGAACCTCTAAAACCAAATAAATAAAATTTTACATATCAGATGCATAACACTATCAGGTGAACAACATATACTGTAAGTTCAGTTGGAATTTGATTTATAGTTGTGATGGAATTGCAGATTAACAAACCAGATTAACATATGAGCTATTTTGGCTCTGTGAACCTCTTAAATCAGTAAAATCAAAATTTTACATATCAGATGGACAACAATATCAGGTGAACAACATATACTGCAAGTATGGTTCGAATCTGACTTACAGTTGTGATGGAATTGAGGATTAACAAACCAGATTCACAAATGAGCTATTTTGGCTCTGTGAACCTCTTAAACCTGTAAAATCAAAATTCTAAGTATCAGGTGCACAACTATATCAAGGAAAAAAACATATCCTGCAAGTCTGGCTTACAGTTTTGGAGGTGTTGTGGATTAAAAGATGGAATTAGCAAATGAGCTATTTTGGCTCAGTAAACCTCTAAATTCTGTAAAAATCAAAATTTGAAGTATCAGGTGCACAACTAGACCAGGTAAACAACATAGCCTGAAAGTTTGGTTGGAATCAAGACTAGTAGTTTTGAAGGAGTTGCGGAATAATAAAACAGACCGGACCACACAAGATGACAGATAGTAATCCCCATGTGTTGACTCTGCTTGCAGCAGGTGACACAAAAATGTAAACCTACCAAATTCAAACTATCTTTGCATTAATATTCATGAATTGTAAGTCTGAATCTGTGTAAACCTGAAGATAATCCACATATTATCCGAGCATAAAATATCCTGCAGAGTTTCAGACCTCTTGAATAAACCTGTGACACCAGTTGACAACAGAAAATCCAGAATGTAATTCAAGCTTGGAGGACAAGGACAAGGAAATGTACAATGTGCAGGTACATAGTCTTAAACCTCTTTCTGAACAGCTGTAAGAGCAGTTGCTTACACATATAGGGTAAACTAGAAGTGGGAGCAGTCGCAAACGACAGCTAATCCCCTCGCCCGCTGTCAAGAAATAATAACCCTAACATAATCTAAAGATGTATGAATGTCGAAGGTACATCCACTGAACAGTAAGATCATTGATGTGCAACTTGTAGTAGCTCAGATATAAACATTAATGGAAACTTTAACCAAAGTCAGTCAAGTGTAAAATGTAGGTCAAAGTGATCCAATTATAATCTGAGGCTGCAAGACTCTCGGAAGATGCATCCACTGACCACAGATGATTGATGTCGCACATAGGGTATTTCATACATGAACATTAACGCCAACTTTAACCTGAGTCATTGAAGCATAAATGTAGGTCAGGGTGACCCAATTATCATCTGAAGCAGCATCACTCTCCAAAATGCATCCACTGACCATAGATGATTGATGTGCAACATGTAGTATCACAGATATGAACCTTTACACAAACTTTATCCTGAGTCATTGAAGCATAACATGTAGGTCAGAATGACCTTTTTATCATCTGAAGCAGCATCACTCTCCATGACGCATCCACTGACCAAAGATGATTGATGTGCCACACATAGTATCTCAGATATGAACCTTAAGGCAAACTTTAACCTGAGTCATTGAAGCGTAAAATGTAGGTCAGAGTGACCCAATTATCATCTGAAGCAGCATCACTCTCCAAGATGCATCCGCTGACAAAAGATGATTGATGTGCCACATGTAGTTTCTCAGATATGAACCTTCACACAACCTTAAACCTGAGTCATTGAAGCGTAAAATGTAGGTCAGAATGACCCGATTATCATCTGAAGCAGCATCACTCTCCAAGACGCATCTACTGACCAAAGATGATTGATGTGCCACACATAGTATCTCAGATATGAACCTCAATGCAAACTTTAACCTTAGTCATTGAAGCGTAAAATGTAGGTCAGAGTGACCCAATTATCATCTGAGGCAGCATCACTCTCCAAGACGCATCTACTGACCAAAGATGATTGATGTGCCACACATAGTATCTCAGATATGAACCTTAACGCAAACTTTAACCTGAGTCATTGAAGCGTAAAATGTAGGTCAGAGTGACCCAATTATCATCTGAGGCAGCATCACTCTCCAAGACGCATCCACTGACCAAAAATAATTAATGTGCCACATGTAGAATCTCAGATATGAACCTTAACACAAACTTTAACCTGAGTCATTGAAGCTTGAAATGTAGGTCAGAGTGACAAATTTATCATCTGAAGCAGCATCACTCTCCAAGACGCATCCACTGACCAAAGATGATTGATATGCCACATGTAGTTTCTCAGATATGAACCTTAACGCAAACTTTAACCTGAGGTGGGACGAACGGACGGACGAGATGCTATATCCCCTCCCCAACTCTGTTGGGCGAGGGGATAAAAAGGAAATAGAAAACAATTATGCAGGCCCTCAATATGCAGAAAAACCAAATATTTCTGCTATTATTGAAATCAGGATCTAATCAATCTTCCAACAAGAAATGCAGGCTACTGACATAATAAACATACAGAAACAATGTGTATCAGATACTTTTTTTTTAAAGAATTTTGTTTACATTAAATATGACAATAACATGGCAAACACAAAGTAACACAGGTTTCAGCATTCATCACATCGTCAACTCCTGAAAAAAAAAATAAATTATTACTTAACAAATACATATCTATAACAAATTATAATTTTTTTGATATATAAATCATAACAAATTATTTTTTTTTATTCATAAATCATAATTTTACAAAAATAACAGACATGCAAGAGTCAAAACTATTTGTGGGACACTCTATCATGCAAATAACTTCTGAACTGAAGGAAAATGGGAGATAGGTTGAATCCTTATCGAACATTCAAATCAGACACTTTCTCCTGGTGGATGAACTACCCATATTTGCTAAAAAAAAAAAACTAAATATTTGAAAACAACTGGTCTCTCGATCAGCACAACAGAAATTACCAGGATTCAACCAGTATATATTTGGTTTCATCTGCAATTTTATATTGAGCATGTTGAGTTTATAGCTTTCATTTGTATGCTTTCATTCTGTTAATCTCATGTAACTTTTCTTTACACTTATGCATAACAATTTCAAAGGTATTGTCCAGTAAAATTTGGTTCAGTAGAGCAATATCTTTCTCTTATTTTTTAGATGATGATCAAGAAACACTTTCTTTTGATTCTCCACAATTTTAACATGCTGTTTATAACCTATAAAATTTAACATCACAACCCTCAATTCAGACATGTTTGACATGTAAAAATTAGTTCTCACAAGCTTTTCATGATATTGCCATAGAGAACAAATGTATTTTCAGAAGTCCAAAGAAACATCAAATTCCAAAATGCTTGTTTTGCAAAATATTCAATTGCTTTTTTAAATGAAAATCTTCCAATGTTAGAAAGCATAATGGAATTCTTACAAAATCGTAATACGTTTCTTAACATCTACAAGATCCCATATCACTTCCTGTTTTATGTAGAAACAATTGGTAAACCATAAACATACAAATTGACCTAACCAATGGGACTTAATTTTGGGTTCAGTTGTACAAAATGTATCAATAGATGTTAGTTGATGGCATCTGTAGGGAAATGGAACACTTGCATCAGATTTGTACTGGCTACAAAACAGCTTTACCATCGTCATATATCGATAGGTTGGGGAAAATTATCATCACAGCAAGTGTTCTTTCCCCCTTTATCATAAAGATGCAGTTTCTTTGATCTAAAGTTAGATTTACATTCCTCAGGGAAGTTGAAGAAGTGAAAATGAACCATTGCAAAAATTTTTTCTTATCATCTTGAGTTGTATTTCATTCTTCAGTAAGGTGCTTATAATTCACAAAGTTGAAAAAGTGAAAATACATTATTGCAAACATTACTTCTTTCTTTATTCTAATGTTTATTTCAAAAATCTTCATTAATTCTGGGTGAAGCTGGTGCTGCTTTCATTTATTTCAGCTACACAGACAAGAACACTCGATTTTCCCTCCATTTTCATTGACAGGTAATGCTCAATAAATACTTAAATACTTCTGTATTAAGTCATTTTCATATTTGCCCAATAGAACTGGTTATACTTTGGACAATGATGTTTATATACTTACCATAATCGCATTGACAATATCATTATTATTATTTTTAAGCGCCTTAACAGCTTTTGATCGAGATACATTGGCTTGGGACATGACAAGTTCAATGTCTTTGGGCTCCACTCCTGATTCATCAACCTGCAAAATACATAAATATATACATTTAACATTGTAGCAACAAAAAGAAAAGGTCAACAAGAAACTACAAGGCTTGGTGAATGTCAAATAGTTACAAATGGAGTACACTTCTCTAGTACGTTTTTCACCACCAATCAAGCTAGAACAATGTGTTTTTTTCAAAATGCCATTACTGACATCTCATGTACCTTTTAATGTTTAAATTTTATGTTAATATACCCTTTTTGAAAGCGAGGGAAAATTGTCTTTACTAGACTAACAAAATGCTTAGTTCAGATTTGTACTGGCTATTAAAACAGCATCACTATCGTCATATATCGATAGGTTGGGGAAAGTTGTCATCATGAGAAGCATTCATTATTGTACTATTACCATTCTTCAAATCGGATATATTTACAAGCAAAAGAAATCATGTACTTGTATTTACAAGCAAAAGAAATCATGTACTTGTATCTACCCAACAAAAAAATTTCTGACATCGAACACCGTCTGGCCGAAAGACATATCAAGCAAGACTGCAGTAGGTCTTGCAAAATTGATGACTGCTGTATGTTCAGAAACTGTATGTCCTGTTAATTTATATTCAGTGTTGCAGTTTTATTTGTCTGACCCAATGTCCTGCAAGGCTTCTAGACTTTAAAATATTTCTGAAAATTGACAATTTAATATACAAAAACAACAGATCATTGGAATCAAGAGAAAAAACACATGATCCCATTTCCTAACAGGTCAAAAATTTTGAGTGGAGCCAAATTCAGTAGTCAATAAATAAAATTATCACTGATCATTATTTCTGTTTTCATCATGTCTTTCATTTTGAAAATAATATGAACAGATTTGCTCAGACATAAACACTGGCTTGAAAACAGCATTTTCTATCGTCATATATCGATAGGTTGGGGAAAATATTCATCATAGCAAATATCTGTTCAAAAAGAAAATAATTTAACAATTCACAGAAACTGTTCTACCGATAGCTTGTTTGAGTTGAACATACAATTGATAAATGTGAAGATGTGTAAACTGATTTGATACTACCTTTACTTGAGAAAAAAAAATATATAGAAGTTGCAGTAAATTTAGTTCAGCATATGACCATTTTAACAACTTCAGTTTCTTTAGTGCAGAAAAAAGTTAAACACTTTGAAGATAAACTAGAGGGTTAAATATCTCCCTTTTAATTTTAAAGCCAAGTGAACTTTTTACCCCCACTGGACAGAAAGTTTTATTTGAACATATAGATTGACAAATAAGACATACAAGTGTAAAAAAAATAGACATTTTCCCTTCATACATTTTTTAGTGAAGAAATTCTATACTTCACTAGGATTTTCATCATATCAGTATCGGAAAACTCCAATAAGTTTTATTTAAAAACAAAGCAGACAGATTTGCTCAGACATAAATACTGGCTTGAAAACAGCATTTTCTATCGTCATTTATCGATAGGTTGGGGAAAATATTCATCATAGCAAATATCTGTTCAAGAAGAAAACTTTTCCCAATTTACTAAAACTGTTCTAGTTATAGGTGGAGTTGAACATACAATCGATCAATGTGAAGATGTGCAAATTGATGTAAGACTACCTCAACTTATGGAAAAGAGAAACAATGAAGAAGCAGTAAATGTACCCCCCTTTTATCAACTTATGTCTCTACAGTACAGAAAATCAGTCAAACATTCTGAAGATAAACTAAAGGATGACTTGTGCCATTTAGACACATGTTGCCTCCATAAGATTTGTGCATACAGATAGACAAATGAGCAAACAAAGAAGTGTTTAAAAATGTGCTCACCCCTGTCCTACCCCAGTTTTTGTTGCAGGGGCTAACATAAATATATTTTGCAAGTAATATTTTTTTTAAATATTTAAGAAGGTCCATGTCCACAAATGTAGCTACTGGAAAGGTGAAGTAAATTGCAGAATTCTTATGTAAGGTTCAATATAATCAGATACTATATCATTTACAAGGTTCTTTCACTTTTCTATAACACCAACATAATCTGGGTAAATATGGGAATTCCCATTAAATATGATAAATTCTTCCTTTGGTACATTATTTAACTGTAGAAATTTTAGACTTTACCAGGAGTAAATTCTTAAGTTTCTTTCATTTATATTTTGATCATACATGTCATATCAGCATTTCAAAACTCCAACTTGTCCAATACATGCAAGTCTTTACAAAATGAACAGATCTGCTCAGACATAAATACTGGCTTGAAAACAGCATTTTCTATCGTCATGTATCGATAGGTTGGGGAAAATATTCATCATAGCAAATATCTGATCAACTTCAGGCATAGAAAAAACTTTTAAGAAATATTACATGTAACATGCAATTAAAAACTTTCTCCAAATCAATACATGTACCTCAACATGCGAAGGAAATCAATCATATGACAATTTTACTGCCCCTAATAAAACAGAGTTTTCCTGAAAAATCCCATATATACAAATGTTTGTTGAATGCTTATACTCAACCTATTATCAAGCCTTTTTTAGTCAGGAGTAGTCGAAAAATTTGAACATACATTTTTAAGAATTAGATATTTGAATTTTGGATATATCTTTCGCCCCTTCTTTAATTAACAAGTTGAACTACATGAACACTTTATACTTTACAGTTAAAATTCAGTCATACCTTTACAAATGATATCACTGATACAAATTAGATTTAAATACACTATCAAAACATTCCTTTATAAATATAATGATTAGAACAGATTTGCTCAGACATAAATACTGGCTTGAAAACAGCATTTTCTATCGTCATATATCGATAGGTTGGGGAAAATATTCATCATAGCAAATATCTGTTCAACATTTACAACAAAATTCAGAAACAAACTTGTCTTCAAAAGTTTTCACAATAATCTCTAACATCAACATGATCTGATTAAATTTGCAAGAAATTTTAACACCATAGCTGAGGGGAAACAAAATACAATTGCTACCAAATAAGAAGCACATTATGCCTTGAGACCAACTGTTATCAACTACTGCACTGTCCTTACAATCTTTTGTAACAAAGTTATGATGATGCAATTACATTTGCATGTCTATAACTGTGTCCAAAGCTTCAGAGTGTTTGAAAAGTTTATCTCCCCTTTTTTGGAAAGAAGCTACTAAAGGGTAGCAAGTGTTTTCCAAGTTAAATAGCTTATTTAATTTTTACAAAATATCATTAAGGTTTGCTGGATTTGCTAGTCTGAGTATTGTTTCATGATCAAACAGGCTTAACAGAGACCAATCCAATTTTAATTGGCTTGAAACAAGTCTTACTTTATTGAATGAAATCCAATAAATATGCATCAGTACAAAAAAAAAATAATTTATTTCATGTTTTAATTGTTTGCATCAGATTTTTACTGGCAAAAAAACAGCAATACTATCTTCATATATCAATAGGTTGGGGAAAGTTCTCATCATTTGCAAACAATTCTATTAAGGCCTAAAATAGAAAATTTACAGCTGCATTGAGGACTATGCTAAAGAGATCAATTTGGCTTCTTTCACGGGCTGTTCAAAAAATAAATGCATGGGAGCTCAAAAGGCATTTTTAAATACCATGTTATGAATTACCTTTTGCTGGACATGCAGATCAATACCTTACAGGCAGAAAATAGCCAACACTCATTTAAAAAGTGTATTCTGACCCCTTCAAAACAGGCATTTCTTTTAACCCAAAACAAAACTTGCATGTAATACACAAAAGGCACAGTAACTGTTAACAAGAATGTTTTGAATTGAATGTATTGTATATTGATAAAACATGTACAAAATATACCTCTCCCTCCTCTTCAGATTCCTCTTGGATAGGTTGAGAGATGGTGCTGGGTAATTCTCCTCCCAGACCTGCTGGATTTTCTGGGGTTTTGAATTTTTCTGCTGCTGCCATTTGTGCTTGTTGACTCAGATCTTCAATCTGTCAAAGATGAAAGCATTTATATATTTTACCAACATTCTCTGTCATATGAATGCAACAAGGCAGAGTTTTTTTCCCTTAAAAGCAATTCTAACCAATTACTGAATTTTAAGTTTTTTATTGGAAAAAATAACAAAACAAAAGAAATGAACAATTATTATTAAATTAGCCTCAATATACATGTAGCACATAGTTCCATTAAACTTATTTTTGCATGGATTATCACCTACCATTAAAGATTACCATCACTTAAATGATTGATTGATTGATATGGGGTTCTAACATCACTTTCAGCAATCTCATGGCTGTCAGGTTTAGTGGAGGAGGAAACCAGAGTGCCCAGAGACAACCACCGACCTTTGGCAGGTAACTGACATACCTTCTAACTTACGATTGTAATTTGAGTGCACCGTTTTTTGAAATGTACAAAGTGCAAAGTGAAGGGCGAACTCACGCAGCAGTGGTGACAGATTTTGTGGTTGAATAGGCAGTAGAACTACCTTAACCACGGGGCCACCCAAGCCCCTTCACTTAAATGATGTTAATAAGCTAAATGCTGAGTCAAAGTGACGTTATAGAAAATGAGATATAAATTGAATGCAAGTTATCAAGTGGAAAGTTTAGATATTAGACTTCAAGTCAGTAAACACCTCCCCTACACCCAAACCATTTTGTTAAAGCATTCTAAAAATTCTGTTTTTACAAACTCATCTGCATGTTTACTTTTGGCTAGCTGTTTTAATGCTTGGTACAAGGCTATCAGAAGTTTTCAGGAAACTTGTTCTTTTTGTATACATTTCTTTTTACTGCAATTGCTCTGCCTCTGTTTCAGCAATATTTAGTGTTGAACCTGCAGTCTTTCCTTATATTTAAGGGCTAGAGTCTCACAGTTTGTCTAATTTTGTACTACACAGCTCTTATGGAGTCGCATGTAGGCATCAAAAGTCGAACACATAAAGAAACTATGATTCCAATCACAACCGTTGTCATTAGCCGGACAGGATTGAATTGCTTGTATTAATCAGCAAAATATGTCCTCAATTGTTTAAACTACATCATCAAGACCCATGATGCAGTTTTTGAATAGTTTCCCTGACAAGGTTTACATTAAAAACTTTTGTTCATGTGGGATATCAAAATTAATTTCTTGCTACAAGTGAAAATAAGAAAACATCTAATGAACAGAAGATAACAGGAAACACCTGCAGAAACAGAAGATAACAGGAAACACCTGCAGAAACAGAAGATAACAGGAGACACCTGCAGAAACAGAAGATAATAGGAAGATAATAGGAAACACCTGAAGAAACAGAAGATAATAGGAAACACCTGCAGAAACAGAAGATAATAGGAAACACCTGCAGAAACAGAAGATAATAGGAAACACCTGCAGAAACAGATGATAACAGGAAACACCTGCAGGAACAGAAGATAACAGGAAACACCTGCAGAAACAGAAGATAACAGGAAACACCTGAAGATACAGAAGAGACCTTTTCTGGTGCAAAATGCCTCTTATGAGTATTATGTGAAACATTTAGATAAAAAAATTACCTTTGCTTCACCAAATACAATATATGTGTCTGATGCTGGACATTTGTAAACATCCGGTCTGTTGATCACAAAGAGTATGTTTTTAGATTTTCTGATGGTAACCCGTGTTACTCCTGTTACCTGCTTCAAACCTGTTCAAATATAAAATATACCTGTATAAAGTTTGACTAAAACTGTTTAGTGCTTTATATAAGCGGTGCAGTTTTGCATTTATTTACAGACTGTATCTATTTTTGCGTATGTATAGTTACATGTAAAGTCATTAGGTTAATTTATTTATAAGGTTTACATTTAAATATTGGCGGGTATAAATTTTTCCCTGCATCGTATAATACGCAAATCACACCAAAATTAATACCCCGCAAATGTAACAACCATACAGTAACATTAAATGTTGAACAACTAAACACTTTTTTTCAAAGCATAGAGAGAAAACATGTGTCCAATATCTCCAATACTTGACAGATTCCTTGCATAAAATACTAAAGTTCATTACAATGTTCATGATGAATACCAAAATTTGTGGTTTTGTAAATTTTTAGTTTCAACAGCATGCTCATTACTTTATTAATTTCTTCTAAAAAGTCGACAGAAGTTCAGTAAAAGCCTCAGTTGCTTTCACACAATTTGGTCACACTCTGTTTAGAATTGTGTTTGCATCAGATTTGTACTGGCTATAAAACAGCTTTACTATCGTCATATATCGATAGGATGGGGAAAGTTATCATCACAGCAAACAACAACTCTAATTCACTTATGTTTGTAGCACTGATTTTAATTCGTTTGTGTTTAAATTTTCCCAGTGTATTACTGACCATAAGAACCAATAGCAAGGTGATGACTCTTATGCATACCAAATCCAGTAAGGGCTATTCCAAATTTAATTGTATAGGGGGTCGGAAAGGCACTTTTTATGTTGGCCCACCATGCGTAAATTTGATTTTTTTCCATTTACTTTATACAGAAAAGGGCTGAAATGACCACCATCCATCGAATTTTAATACAAGTGAAGACCCTAAAAGATGTCTCGCCCGTCCCTGCTGGCCTCTAAATTGATGTGAAATCTACATTTGTAAGTGAACTAATCAGAAAAATCAACATGCTCACTAGACTGTGAAATTGAGGTCAAGGACAAAAGTAAACTGCAAGACTGACATGTACTACCCAAGACCAACCTACATACCAAATATTATCAACCTACCACTTCTAGTAATTGAGAAATGGACTTAAGCAGAAAAACTTAACGTGGCCACTAGACCGTGAAATTGAGGTCAAGGACAAAAGTCACCTGCCAGACTGACATGTACTACCCAAGACCAACTAACATACCAAATATTATCAACATACCACTTTTAGTTATTGAGAAATGGACTTAAGCAGAAAAACTTAAACGTGGCCATTAGACCATGAAATTGAGGTCAAGGTCACATGACGTTATGTCTGTCAGGTAGCACTTGATTAGTACTACCACTGGACCAAATATGATGTTCCTACATCAAAGGGTTTTTAAAATATCCTGTATTTAGTAAAAGTTAACACCGTCGCCGTCGTCATACTTTTCGCACTCATATGCCTCGCTTTCGCGACTTTCGTTGCGGGCGAGACAAAAAGTGCCTTCCCACTCTCCTATACAATTAATTCTGGAACAGCCCTAATATGAAATCATTCCTGTTTCAAGATTGCATTACAATAGATATAACAACACTATATTTCAGGATCTTCAGGGGTAATTTACTGTTGCAAATATCTGTTTTCCAGCTTCACTAAGAAGTCACCAAAACCCACGCTTTGGGATTAACCCCCTCTGATCCTAAAATACAGTATTGTTATCTATTAATTCTAATACATTACAAGTTTTTTTATTTCACACATCATTAACATGTAACAACCCCATTAGATTGGTTTAGTTGTTTCATCCAACGTTTCAGTAAAACATTGAATATTTATAGTGAGTGATCTCCTAGTGCAATTTTGATTTGCTTCATGTTGCTTCACTTCCCAAAAAAGTTAATGCTGTTTTTAAAAGGAACTTAAATTACTTTTGTACACAACCTTCAAATTTAATAGTCATGTATTGGTTTCAGCCCAAAAGTTTGCGCTGACCTTTTTGAAGTTTTTAAATTGTATTTATCATGTGTGTATATAGTGCAAGTCAACAACAGCAAATAATTCTTTTTAAACGTTTCCCCTATTTGTATGTTGTGACTAAACATTGCTTCATATGCATTACAATTGTGCTTTAGATACAGAGTTAAAGTTACCCAGTTTTGACATGGCTTTTCTTGCTTTCTTCTCACTTCTGCTTTGTTTAGCCCTGCTTACAAGCTCTTCCTGTATACCAGCTGCCTGTGCAACCTTAAAGACAACATTAATGAAATCTTTTATTTAGAAGACCAAAACTGTTACTTGCCAGTGACAAGACACCATAATTAGATGTGAATGAAATTTTCAACGCAGTATTTACTAACAAGACAAATGAAAACAGATCTTCATCTAACGGCAAAAAACTGAAATACAAAGTGGCAAGTTTAATTCACATGGGCTTTCCAACATTATTATTTAATTAATGTAATATTATTTCGATATGTTTCAGGTATCAGTCATCCTTAGTAATTAAAGATTTACTTATCATTTATGACAGATGCCATTTTAGAACAACTTCCTGTCACCACAGTGCCAAATCTTCATCTTCATGAAATCTTTCAGTTTAGCAGAGCTATTTAGGTCACATTTAGGTGCCAAACCATGGGCCATCAAAGCTCCAGTCATTCAAGAAAAGGTATCAGTCATAAATGATAACCATTATCCACTGAGTAAATTACAATAAATATTACGAGCCCTTCCAAATTCAGAATTGAAATAAAATGAAATTTCAACTCGACGAGCAGAAAAGTCAGCATCAAATTTAACTTGCTTTGAACAGATTTTACTTGCCCCGGACAAGTGGGAGAGCGCTTTATAAATCTTACCCTGCATATCTACATTTCTGTTGGGCAACACGTTCCCATGAATTTCTCTTTACATGAACATGATGAACGTCTGCCTTTAAAGTAACATTGAGAGAATACTCCTGTGCTTGTAACGTGTCATCTCGTTACTTTTACTAAATATCATGTTGAAGTTATAATTTTTATATACTAATGTTTTCTGTACAATGTACAGGGTTGCCACTCTTTACCTCATATAACATTCAAGGATTTTTCAAGGGTTTTTCAAAGATTTTCACAAGTTTTCAAGGATTAAAACAAATGAAAAATTGTGAGATAAAATGATGTTAAATCACTCATCTTCATGTATTATTAAGTAAAGTAGCAATTTGAACTCTTCATTTGAGGCGTTGTTATGTTGTGCATTCACTAGAAAAACAAAGTCTCTAATTTTACAGGTAAAATCTCTAATTTAACAGCAAAATCTCTAATTTAACAGGAAAGTTTCTAATTTAACAGGAACACCTCTAAGGCCAAAGAAAAAATATGTGTGTTTACGGTAGTCCGACCGACCCTATTTTTAAGATGCCGACCCTAGAACTTTTTACTGATTCTCATAAAAAAAAGTTCAAACGTTGTTATCAACCGACCCTATTTTGATACAGACCTCTGTAAATTGATAAGTTTATCTGGTAACATGCTTCCGCTGTTACGGAAAGTTAATAAAATAGACATTTAAACTNAAATACTTTGGTTGTTTCGTTGCCGTGAAAAAAGCCATGTATTTTCTGTCAAATTAATGTTCTTTCAAATATTTTCAAGCTGAACTTTGCACGGATGGAAAATAAAATAAAATATTCAATGTCAAGAGCAAGAATCCCTCGGCGTCTTATAGTTGCGTAATTTTCACTTGTCAGGTCTCGGCTTTATAACTTTTAGCAATATATTCTGTCAAAAATCGTTTTCTATCAAATCTTTATCATAAATAGCTTAAAATTTAAAATAAAGCCTGGAAATAGCACATAAAGCAGGAGTGCTTTCGGAAGCCATTAAATTATATACATANATAGATACGCATAGGTAATTTTCTAAAAATAGAACTAAAACCGACCAATGAAAAAAATCAATATCTCAGGTAATATGAATACACATTAGGTAGAGACGCTCAATCAACAATTGAAGTAACAAATACACATCTAGGAATGTTGAATGTTTTATTTATTTATTTATTTACTAGTACATGCACTTGGATTACGTTCATGAACTACGATACGATTGGGACAAATAAGGAAATGTAAATAATCCTAGGATATGATTGAAGAAAGATGTAAATATTCCTCGCTTTGCATGTTTGCGACAAATCAAACTTATGTACATGTAAAAATTAATTTCTCTGTGTGGCCGCGATGGTTCCACGAGGATTCCGTTTTCAAAAATTTGTCCACGTTGGGTCACGTAAATTAAGGTGGACATCCGCGATCATCCACCCTGCAACACGGAATCAGCTAATCAGTCCACGTCGCGAAAATCCACCCCAAAACAAGGACTTTGAGTTCATCCGTGTGAACTGTACAGTAGTTGCAATATATAAGAAAATGAAATTTTGCAAAATCAAATAAAATAAATGAATAGATGCTTTGTTTTGGGTCGTTTTAACCTGGATATGGGATGTTGTCTCCTTGACATTTACCCCATTTCTTTTCTTTTTCATATTATCTAAATTAACATCAGTTATAAAGATTCATATTACAATTTCCCAAAATTCATCTTTTGTCGATAAAAAATTTCCCAAATTGGATTAAAATGCCATTTCCCAAAATACCCTGAAAAATCCCTGCTTAGGGCTGTTGCAGAAAAATTGACATGGGGGGGGGGGGGGGGGGGGGGGGGGGGGGTTTGAAGGCACTTTTTATTGCCCCCCACCACCCATAGAATTCTTCTCCATATGTACAATACAAAAGGATGAAGAAAACACAACCACCCACAGCAATTTATATAAAGTGCCTTCAAAGGGTCCCAGACCAACTTTTCTGGAACAGCCCTTATCATTTATGACTGATACCATTTTAGAAAAACTTCCTGTCACCACAGTGCCAAATCTTCATCTTCATGAAATCTTTCAGTTTAGCAGAGCTATTAGCTCACATTTAGGTGCCAAACCATGGGCCATCAAAGCTCCAGTCACTCAAGAAAAGGTATCAGTCATAAATGACCCATTACCCACTGAGTAAATTACAATAGATATTACAAGCCCTTCCAAATTCAGAATTGAAATAAAATGAAATTTCAACTCGACGAGCTGGAAAGTCAGCATCAAATTTAACTTGCTTTGTACAGATCTTACTTGCCCCGGACAAGGGGGAGAGCGCTTAAATCTTACCCTGCATATCTACATTTCTATTGGGCAACAAGTTCCCATGAATTTCTCTTTACATGAACATGATGAACGTCTGCCTTTAAAGTAACATTGAAAGAATACTCCTGTGCTTGTTGTAACGTGTCATCTCGTGACTTTTACTAAATATCATGTTGAAGTTATAATTTTTATATGCTAATGTTTTCTGCACAATGTACAGGGTTGCCACTCTTTTCCTCATATAACATTCAAGAATTTTTCAAGGGTTTTTCAAAGATTTTCACAAGTTTTCAAGGATTAAAACATGAAAAATTGTGAGATAAAATGATGTTAAATCACTCATCTTTATGTATTATTATCCCCGCACTTTCAAAGAAAGTTCGGGGATAATGTAATACCCTCCGTCTGTCCGTCCGTCACACTTTTCTTATGACTCAAACTCCTCCTACATTTTTGGATTTAGGGATTTAATTTTGTTGTAGAATTGTTGCATATAGTCTGCAGATGCACAATAAGCTTTCGGATTTTCGATATTGGTCTTGGTAAAAACAAGAGGCCCCATGATGTCAATTTTTACACATGTGGCATGTGACACAAACGCCTCCTACATTTATGGATTTAGGGATTTAATTTTGTTATAGAATTGTTGCATATAGTCTGTAGATGCGCAATAAGCTTTCGGATTTTTGATATTGGTCTTGGTGCAAACAAGAGGCCCCGTGATGTCAATTTTAACAAAGACCCAAAGATGTGGATTAGACACATGTGGCATGTGATGCAAACTCCTCCTACATTTTTGGATTTAGGGATCAAATCTTTAGTAACAATAATGACTATCGATAGATAGATTTAAAAAATACCGTATTTTACGGCTTAAAAGTCGATAGGGCGTATAGGTCGAAGGGCCCATTTTTTGGGAAAATTTTGGATCCGTTCTCATATAGGTCGAGGGCGCCGTATAGGTCGACAGCCGATGATTTCTTCAAAGTAAGTATTGGTAAGTATAAGCTCTGTCCACTGTTTAAATTGTTTACAATTTATGTCGTACCAGCTGATTTCAATGATTATTATTATTAATACAATCATTTTTTGGGGGGGGGGGTTATGAAAATAAATAAATTTAAATAAAGCGATGTTCATAAATTTTGTTTTGTCATTTTCTTTTCAAAACAATTTATAATATTGTTCAGCCTTTGGAATCTCAATTAAACTGTTGTCAAACTCATTATAGATTGTCAGTTTACTGGTGTAATTGTTTAATTACTGATTAATGTTTATCCAGGGAAGCCATAAAGATGTCAACAAGCTGTGTTGATGGCTTGACATGTCCAGGTGTTATTCACTAATTAGGTCCAATTTTATCTCCAAGCTATGATCCATTTCATTGACACAAATATTTAATTTCCCATAAAAATAATTCATTCAAAAGATTGAAGTAATAAAATTATGACAGAACACGTTAATTTCCCGATTGCCACAATTTTCCTCGCCATGTTTTTACCTGTATGCATGTGCAAACATTAAGTGTAAGAGTTATTGTTCTTTGTACAGATGTACAAGTACGATAAGCAAATCCTTGTATCAGTTAAGTCAATAAGGATGGATAATTGATGTCCCTAATAGTTAAATATTAATCAAATGCTTTAAATACTGCAAAAACTTTCTTCAAAAATAAAAATATTCAGTCAGAAATGCAACCCTAAAGAACCGTAACTGATTCATAGTTGTTCCGACTTTCATCGTAATTATAACCCAACAAACACTTCCTGCTTTGCTAGTGTGCAAAAACACAAAACAATAAACAACATTAACTGTATTTTATTGTAATATTGAGATTTGAAATGATTTAATAGCACTATCAGGAACAAAATATCAGGTCATAGAATCTTCTGGCATACCAATCAGACGTCTGTACTAATTTTTTCAGGCGAGAAAATTTTGATTTGATATCAGATAGGTCGAAACGGCAGAAAGGTCGAGCCCACGATTTTTTGGAAAAAAAATATCGACCTTTAGGCTGTAAAATACAGTAATGAAAAAAGTTATGCCCAGGGTGTATAGCAATTGTTTTCTGTGTCAAACAGGGAGTGCGGGGATAGCTGTCGTTTCCGACAACATCTAGTTAAGTAATCATGGTAATGTTATTCTGAGTTACAATACATTTAAAGGGAGGTAATTCATTTTACTCACAACTTCTGGTATTTCGTTTTTCGAGGATTTTCCACAGATTTATTTTTATTTTCGCATTTTCCCTGGTATTTCCCGACCGGGAGCACCTAAAACAAAAATCCTGGGGTTTTCCTGGTCTGTAGCAACCCTTTGAATGTAAATTTTTGCAAGATTTGAAGATTTTTCAAGACATAGCTGACTTTTTAAGTTTTGTTACCTGACTTGTTTGTGCAGATACATCCCCTTCCTCCAAATCTGGCATGGAGTCGTCACTGTCTGAATCTGTACCTGAGCCAGATCCATCTTCTACCTTGGCCTCATCTACTGGTTTTTCTACAGCTTCTGTTGGCATTTTGCTGGAAAATAAAAGTATATCAATTACATTTCATAAGTGACCCCAAAATAATAAGCTAGCCAGCCTACAGTGTGCAATTTAACAGTAGAAATACATGCAAAAATTACATTGATTTATCAGCTAGTTAAAATTTTAAGAATCTTTACAAATGTACTATGAATTGTAGTCTAAAGAAATCTTCTTTAACTTGCCTTTCTTTTGATGTTTACATATACAGTAGACTCCATGAAATCGAATATCGGATAAAGGAATATATAGGCAAATCGAATATGATTTCAAAACACCAAACCATTTCCCATAGTTATAGTGTTAATTTCTCCGCCTAATTGGATATCGGATAAGAGAATATATCGCCTATTTGAATAAAAAATATGCGGCTTGTGCTGATCAGAGTCATTGAAATCGAATATTCTAATTACAGGTAACTACAGGTAAACATTTGCGCGGAAGTGTCAACAGTTGACGAAGCCATAAATCTGCCAGGAAATCAATAAATATTACCAGAAGTCCATTATTAGTAGAAGTCAGCAACTCGCAATACATCAGTAGACGGCGTTGTCTCCAGACTACCGCTGTGATTCAAGCGAGATTTCGTGCGAGAAGACTAAAAATAGTAGCAAAAAATTCATGGCCAGAAAATAAATGTTGCATTGTGGGTACACTTAATATATGCAAAAACCACAGGGACAATTTATATTCTCTGCGTGTCAGACTCTACCAGTGTTTTCCATTCGCCATTTAAGCTGGCTTTGCCGACCAGGTTTTTTTGCAGGCCGACCACCTTTGCCTTCGTCAAGGTGGTCGGTAAAATCGGATATTTTTCAGTTCCACACCGACGTAGTTCCGTCGTTGTTTTCATTAGACAAAATGGCGGATCAGAACAAAACAAAAAGGACAGACCAGAATCGATGTTTTCTTTCGTAAAAGGAACGATACCGGATGAAATTATTCACAGCAAAGAGAACGAACCGTTGGAGAAATTATCAAAATGGGGACCAACATTCAATTTGAATATAATGGTACGAGAAAAACGATCAAAACAGCGAGTCCGAAACCAAAGGGATGATGATAGATACCACAGGATTTCAAAAGATTTATTGCAACGAACGAATCAAATTTGAGTTCCATATCCCATATGTACAAAACGCGGTCATGGATAGAAAGCAGAAGTGTGTTATACTCATTAAAAATTAAAAAAAAAATAAATAAAATATGAATGGATTTAAAACTTTACTGTCAAATCTAAATAACAACAAAACAAAAATACTTTTAATTTACTTAAATATGTATCAAGTAATCAAATTTTTAGAGTTTTTTTTATATACATTACCAAAATACAGCACACGAATGTCGCAAATATACAAAGCCGGCTATGACAGCCGGCTATCTTCAATTTCAAAACAACCACCTTTCGTTTGGCAAAAAAGGAAAACACTGTCTACCCTGTCAGTTATCAGATAAATATGATAATTACCAATGATAACCGATTGATAACAGAAGTACAAAATAGATACATTTGTGTGTACAACATACATAAACGATTAAATCAATTATTATACTTAATAGAAAATATAATTAAAACAAGAAAAAGAGTGTCCAATATAGCTATTTAGAGAAAGTAGACTAAATTGCCGAAAGTTTAAAACCAAGGACTTATACGTCCTTGTTAAAACTAAATAAGCATTCATGGTTTCTTTTTTTTCCATTTTGTTAACATTTTTTATTTATCAATTATCCAACATTAAAATTACGGGTAGCATGCTAAATATCTCGGAATAACTTTTGGTGAAGTTGTTAAATAACTATATTGTGTATTGATACCCCGGGTGTCACTGACTATATATGTGGTGCTGGGTATGTTCCGACAAACAGGGTAGCATTTTCAGCCCAATTGTCTAGAATGGGGTATACGTTTTTAACCCTGTCTTGAAAGGGGTCAAATTTTCTTGTCTAAAATGGGGTTTCTAGCAGTGTATCTGGTAACATTCATGTCTTGAAAACATTTTTCTGCCACTCAATTTGATAAAAATTGCATTTTGAAAACTTAATTGACTAAATAATTGGCATATTGGCTGGAAATGTTGATAAATGGTAATTGTTTTGTAAGAAAGGTTCTATACTTTTATTCATTTGTCTAGAATGGGGAAAAGGAATCCATCAAAATTTGTCTGGAAAGGGGTCAGGGTTTTGAACCACCGGAAGGACATCCCTGTAAATTTTCAGACTAGGTGCCCCCTCCCCCTGGGATTAATACAATAAAGTGCGTAATAATGATTTATAAAAGAACGGATGCTGGTCGAATATATACACTTTTAGTATAAAATAGTGGGGTCGCAGAGATGGTCTCTACAAATACTTGAATATTTTTTTTTCATGCCGCATATAGCAAACAAGAAAATAAAGCTTTCTAAACCTTTTCACGCGAATCATGATTATTATGGTAACAATTATGTATGGCAGTGCTGTGTAGTTGCAATTTCATTATCCCAGATTTTCCATGGCCGTTTTCTTCAGTTGGTTTTCTCGAAAATCAACATTCAAAACATCATAAACAGTCAATAAATTAAATATCATTTTAACTTTTTGGAGGAAAAAATGTTAAATTTGGTGTATATTTTTTTATTTCATTTTCAAATCCTTATATCGATCTTGCTAAAAAAATCTCTTCAAGTTATCATTAAAATACAAAAAATTTTTGTATTATTGACGACAATAAACTTTCCATTTTTCCTATTTTTGAACAGAATTCTACCCTGGGTGGGTTGAACAATGTTGACATTTCTCATTTTCACATATTCGAACTTACATGATTATTCAACTGTGATTAACAAGTACTTGTTTTTGTGATAATACTTTTACCCATCATTCCATACTATACGAACCAGATTGGGAGGAACCCCCCGTAGACGATTTTACTGATAACGGCCTAATCTGGGGACAACGCCGTCACAAAACATATTGAACGAGTTGCAGACTTCTACTAATAATGGACTTCTGATATTACCTAATTAATAAAAAATAAAACATAAATAGTGTTCAGTTCTTTTGTTTTTGTGTATTCATGTTTTAGTTTGGTTTTGTGTATTTCTGTCTAGGCAGCGAGATCGCGAAGTCAGAGGTAATTTGCATATTGTTGTGTGTCTGTACAACGGAAATCGATAACATAATGTATTTAATAAAAGAAAAATGGAAGAATGTGTCCATGGGACACGGATGCCCCCGCCTCCTTGCAATCGAAACCCATAAATTATTAAAGGCATAACTATATACAATATATATTTATCAAATATTATTAGACAGGATCTTTCTCCTGTGATAAATAGGCACTGGAACTGGTTTGGTTTTGATATAATATGTAGTTCCAACAAATAATCTGAGAAACAGTCTTATATGTAATACTAATCTATTTTTAGCAACTGTGACCTTGACCTTGGTGGTATCAACGCTAAAATCTATGGGATTATGTCTATTGTGATAAGTAAGCAAGTGACCAAGTTTGGTTTTGATCAGATGCAGAATACTCAAGTAATCGTTCGGAAACCAAACTTTTATTGAAATTTTAGTCTATTTTTAGCAACTGTGACCTTGACCTTTGGGGTACCAACCTGGAAATCCATAGGGTTCTGTCTTGGGTGATAAGCAAGCATGTGACCAAGTTTGGTTTTAATCCTATGTAGTATACTCAAGTTATCATCTGAAACCAAAATTTCATTGAAATTTTAGTCTATTTTTAGCAACTGTAACCTTGACCTTGGGGATACCAACCTGGAAATCCATAGGGTTCTGTCTTGGGTGATAAGTAAGCATGTGACCAAGTTTGGTTTTGATCAAATGCAGGATACTCAAGTTATCATCCGGAAACCAAAAAGATGGACGTACGGACGTACGTACGTAGGGACGTACGGATCAGGGTAAACCTTAATGCCCCCGACCGCCTAGCGGCGGGGGCATAAAAAATATGATTTGAATTCCTTTCTATTGCTTTTGTATTTAATTAATTTTTTTGGACAAAAATCATTTGATTTGTCAATGGTTTTGTGTATTTCTCGTGTAAAACAGAGCAAGGGAGATAAATGTCAAGGAGAAGTCATTTGCATAATTTGCATATTTGTTTGAAGTTCCTGTGAGACAATGCACGGCGGTTATTAGACATAATTTATTACAAGAAGTAAGTCCATGGTGTATTTCTATAAAAAGTCTCCAACTTGTGTAATCAGGAAGATTCTACAAAGATCGATCGCTGACCTACCAGCTGCCATTTTGTTTACAAACTGGCTTTACCCCAAGTTATTTTTAGCACATGATGAAGATTGTAACTACACGATCCAATAAAGGGATGATTACACACTGATGAGAGGAAATAAAAAACACAAAACAGAGGAAAATAAGTTTATTCAGATACATAAATTTGAATACATTGTTTAATTTCCAACAGTCAGCTGGCAATACACAGTTTGACCCGATTACGATGGTGACGTAATCTGTCAAATTAACAATGAATCTACAACGAAAACAAAAGATGGCTAAAAATGAAGTTCTAGGATACAAAGTTTCTACATGGTGACAAGCCCTTCAACATTTCAACCTCTTCTTGCCAACAGAATGATTCCCCATTGCCGAAAATGGGTTTACCAGACAATCGAATACTCCGGCAAATAGAAAATTTTTTTCTGACAATTCTTGTATCCGGTTGGGCGGAGTCTACTGTACAACTTCAAAAATTTAGAATCAGATACAGCAAGTCTTTTTTCAGAGTGCTGAATTTTTCTGACAATTGAGTGTCTACTTTATGTAGATTTGCCCCAAAAACAATATGTCCACATTTACACAGCATGTACATGTAAATTATGTTTAAATCAGCCCATTCCAAAATAATCCTACTGTATTTTTAGCTGCTGGAGAAATACAGACACGTTTATGTTAATTGAGTATCCAATTTTTTGCTATGGTGGAACCGCAATTACTGTACAGCTCACATGGAAAACGCAAAATCCTTGTTGTCATCACGGACAAATTTTGCCAAACGTGGAATTCCACCGCGATCTTGAACGTGGACAACCTAATTGAGAACGTGGACAAAATATTTACCTGTGTGGACCCCTCGTGACATCATGTTGAACGTGGAATCATCGCGGGTCAGCATCTAGAAATCATTGTGTTGTCGTGAAAAATATAATAGAAAATATTGAGCTTAATGTCAACAAATGACCATTTTCCCCAAAATTATCATAATCAGAAAGTTTGCCAGGTTGAAGTTATATAAATATAATTTTCTTTGACAACCAATGTTCCCATGCAGATCGTCAAGTTATGTTAGAATTACGATATTTGCAAGCCTAAATTTTTTGTTTGTCTCATTGGCGTTGCCGTGAAAATAAGCATGAATATTCTGTCAAACCACTGTTCTTTCAAATATTTTCAAGCGGAAATTTGCGTAGATGGAAATTAAAATAAAATATTCACTATCAACAACAAGAATCCCTCGGCGTCGTCTAGTTGCGTAATTGTCACTTGTCAGGTCTCAGATTTATAACTTTTATCAAAATATTCTTTCAAAAATTGTTGTCTATGAAATCTTTATCATAAATAGCTTAAAATTTAAAATAAAGCCTGGATATAGCACATAAAGCAGGAGTGCTTTCGGAAGCCATTAGATTTTATATATAGTAGATAGGCACTAGGTAATTTTCTAAAAATAGAACAAAAACCGGCCAATGAAAAAAATCAATATCTCAGGTAATATGAATACAAATTAGGTAGAGGCGCTCTTTCAACAATTATTGAAGCATGCTTTTGATAACAAATACATACATATCTAGGAATGTTGAATGTTTTATTTATTTTTTTACATGCATTTGGTTTCCGTTTATAATGAACTACGATACGACTGGGACAAATAATGTTAGTCCCATGGTGTAAATATTCCTGGGTTTGTATGTTTGCAACGAAATCAAACATGTTAGTCAAAAGATGTAAATATTCCTCGATTTTTATGTTTGCAATAAAATCAAACATATGTACATCTAATATTTCCTCGGTGTGGCCGCGATGGTTCCACGAGGATTCCGTTTTCAAAAATTTGTCCACGTTGGGTCACGTAATTTAAGGTGGAAGTCCGCGATCGTCCACCCTNATCATTTCCACTTATAGAAGCAAAGAAAACTTTGACGAAAATTTTCATTAGTAGTGGTATATATAACTAAGTATCAATGTATCGGTAAACAGGAAGTAATAGCGCAACAAACCTGAAAATAGCTTATACCGTACAACTCATATATATGAAGCTTGAGACTTAATATTAAATCATTTCCACTTATAGAAGCAGAGAAAACTTTGACGAAAATTTTCATTAGTAGTGGTATATATAACTAAGCATCAACATACCAATGTATCGGTAAACAGGAAGTAGTAGCGCAACCAACCTGACAATAGCTTACACGGTACAACTCATTATCATGAAGCTCCAGACCAAATATGAAATCATTTCCACTTTTGGAAGAAGAGAAAACTTTGACGAAAAATTTTCAATAGTAGTGGTGTATGAAACTTAGTATTAATGTATCGGCAAACAGGAAGTAGTAGCGCCACAAACATGAAAATATCTGACACTGTACAACTCATCATTTGGAAGCCTAATGCTAAATATCAAATCATTCCCACCTGTAAAAGCCGAGAAAACTTTGACAGTAAAAGTGTTACGGACGGACGGACAGACACCACCATCACTATATACCCTCCGCTTTTACAAAGCGGGGGTATAAAAAAGATTCCCGACCTACCGACCCTAATTTTTTTCAGCAGACTACAGTAAACACACATATTTTTCTTTTTGGCCTAATTTAATAGAAACATTCCTAATTTAACAGCTTCAATATCTAATTTAACAGCTTCAATACCTAATTTAACAGCTTCAATACCTATTGAAGCTGTTAAATTTAACAGCTTCAATATCTAACTTAATTGCTTCAATATCTTATTTAATTGCTTCAATATCTAATTATTAGATTTTCCTATAAAATTAGATATTTTATCAGTAAAATTAGAGATTTTGTGTTTCTTGTGATTGCTCCCATAAAAAAAAAACTTTTCACAGACTTCATATACAAGAGGGAGGTAAAATGCATCCAATCATTAAACCTAAATTTATATAAACCAACCATTAAAATACCTGCCTGAACAAAGCTGGAAATAAGCTGTCTTTCATTTGTCTTGTGTTCATCTGGATTTGCCCTTATTTGAATCAAACTTGTGTTGACACATTTATTTGCTGACATATACATGCATTGATGCAGGTCAATAATTTTTTACTGCCTTGTTTGTAGAGCCTCATCTCAGAACTATCAATTCACAGGATATATTTTTGCTTGGAAAACATGTTTTGCGTTGCATCGTTGTTAAATAACTAATACCAAATTAAGTTTACGATGAGTTCAGCTTCTGCATGTGACCATTTCGACAGGGTTTGTCTCTCCCGTGCAGATTAAATCAAAATATTTGAAAATCCATAAACCAGAATAAAAGATCAAACTATCAATAGGATCTAAAAATCATCCAAGGACAGAGTTATGCACGAGAGAGACCTTTGAACATTAATATCATAAAAATAAGGATGGTAAATACACATCATGTGTACAACTGAACATTCACTATTTCTTTTATGAGTTTTTAAGCTATGTTTATTTCATAACGACTAATGAGAGAAAAAAATCGCAAACCCGAATAATCCAGTCGTTATATTCCTGTAACTACGATCGTTCCAAGAAGGAGAGAATCAGATACAGAGAGGGATTGAATTATTCTGGGTTACAATACATTTAAAGGGAGGTAATTCATTTTACAACTTCCGGATCATTTATTTCTATTTTCATATTTTCCCCGACTATTTCCCAACCGGGAGCACCTAAAACGAAAATCCAGGGTTTTTCCCTGGTCTGTGGCAACCCTGAATGTAAGTTTTTGCAAGATTTGTAGATTTTTTCAGACATAGCTACTTTTTAAGTTTTGTTACCTGACTTGTTTGTGCAGATACATCCCCTTCCTCCAAATCTGGCATGGAGTCATCACTGTCTGAATCTGTGCCTGAGCCAGATCCATCCTCTACCTTGGCCTCATCTACTGGTTTTTCTACAGCTTCTGTTGGCATTTTGCTGGAAAATAAAAGTATATCAATTACATTTCATAAGTGAGTATTATGTGACCCCAAAATAATAAGCTACAGTGTGCAATTTTACAGTAGAAATACATTTGTAACTTTGTGGCATGTGACTGTTTTTCGGCCATTGTAATGTAGGTGTTTCCTGTTATCTTTTTCATTCTATTATGCAAACATTACATTGATTAATCAGACAAATCGAAAAGTCCAGAGGCCTTGCAGGACATTCGGTCAGGCAAGTTAGGAAAAGCTGCCAAACCGAAGATAAATTAACAGGACCTACAGTTTTATGGCATTGCGGAAATGTCAATTTTTTGCCTGACATTCGGTCCTGTTGACTGATAATTTTTGCCAGACCGACTCAAGTTTTGCCTGATTTGTCCTTTGGTCAGGCAGATTTCGATATGTCTGATCTGATTTATAAGTTAAAATTTGGTACTTTACAAATGCACTATGAATAGTAGTCTAAAGAAATCTTCTCTTACTTGCCTTTCTTTTGATGTTTACGTATGCAACTACAAAAATTTTGAATCAGATACAGCAAGTCTTTTTTCAGACCACTGAATTTTTCTTGACAATTCAGTGTCTTACCTTGTGAAGATTTGCCAAAAAAAAAAAAACCCATTATATCCACAATTTACATAGCATGTACATGTAAATTATGTTAAAAGCAGCCCATTCGAAAATAATCTTACTGTATTTTTAGCTGCTAGAGAAATACAGACACGTTTAAGTTAAGTGGAACCGCAATTACATGTCCTAGTGCTTTACTTTCACATCCATAAACGACCCTTGGGATTGCCTGGGACAGACGAACATTAGATCATACATAATTAAGGTTAAAGACCCCTTTTCCTGTTCAATTCAAACCAATAGCAATTTTGTTAAATCCAGGGCTTTTTCTACTTTTAATAAAATAAGTCCCCAACCCCTGAAATTGGGAAAATTTTATCAGCAACATCCAGTTTTGGGAATTTTCATATGACATTTCCATTGCATACATTATTCTACATTAGCCTCTTAAAAAAAAAATCATTCTTTTTTATTTAAAACCCCAATTTTAATAATCCCTTTTGGGATTCTAAGCCAGAGATATTTTTTGTCCCCCGCCGCACCGCCACGGTGGGACATAGTAATGGTCTGCGTCCATGTGTCCGTCCGTCTGTCTGTCACACTTTCTTGTGGACGCAACTCCTCGGAAACCGTGTATTGGATTATGTTCAAATTTTGTAGGATTGTTAGTCACTATATGTACTAGATCATATCGCACCACCATTTTGATTCGTCAATTTTTATAGGAGTTATGGGACT